>JARWCS010351810.1:0-19004 GCA_034783895.1 Geukensia demissa
TGCCAAATATCAGGAAGCTGGCCTCTGTGGTTCCTGAGAAAAATGTGACAGAAATATTTGTGACGCCGACGACGACGACGCAAGACGACGGATAGTGATCCCTATATGTCGCCTCCGCTAAAGCAGGCAGGCGACACAATAAAAATCCAAGTTTGGATTTTGAAAATTAGGAAAAATAAATTTATGCAGCCATTTTTTTTATTTTTTGAAAGTGCATTAATTACAAGTTGGTCAGTTTAGCTAAAAAAACACAAGAAAGAACTTGAAAATAAAAATTGACATTGATCAGTAATTTTTTTATTTAGTTTTCTCAGAAACTAAAATATGTTTGCCTAAGGTTGGTTTAATAACAATTACAGGTCTTGGTCCTTTTCCAATCATTTATAAAAATATTTATTGTTTGTTTCTGGTAAACATTTGATCTCTATTTTCAGTTCAATTAAAACCTTTTTATTCAGACTCTAAACAAAAAACTCCTGCAAATTTTATCAATGGTATATTGACCCAAAAATGTTTAATATTGCTGCAATTCAAACATCATAGTTTCTTCATCCTCTCTTTGGGGCAAATATTTGACCAGAGTTCAAGAATTTGTTCTAGATCAGAATGCATTTCCTATTAACCTTTCATTAGGATACACATAGTGAATTCATGTTGGTCTTATTTAAGGTACATTAATGGCTTTCAAATATGATCAATTTGTTTATGATAAACTGGTTCTAAAATTATGCATAGTGCTAGTTGTTTTTTGTTTTCATCCATCTGAGATCTACTGTTCAGCTTCATGAGTATAGTCCTTGTTGTTTTGTATTTTCTTCCATCTGAGATCTTCTGTATAGGTTAATATCCATAGTCCTGGCTTTATAAATCTTAGATCTACTGTTTTGATAGCTGTGGCTGTATCGAGTATTCTCTAACATCCAGTGTATAGGTATTTAGGCATAGCCCTGGCTGTTAGGAGTTATATGTACATAAAGCAAAGTCCTGGTGTATTATGTTTTCTAAATCTAAGAATTGTTGCATAAGTACATCAGCATAGTCCTGTTTTTTTCACATTTTCTTCCATTCAAGATCTACTGTACAGGTATACAAGAATAGCACTGTTTTTTTTTTAAGTTTTCTAAATCAGAGTTCTATTCTATAGGTACATAAGCATAGTCCTGGTTTTTTCACATTTTCTTCCATTCAAGATCTACTGTACAGGTATACAAGCATAGCCCTGTTTTTTCAAGTTTTCTAAATCAGAGTTCTATTCTATAGGCACATAAGCATAGTCCTGGCTGTCTGGAGTTTCGGGTTCACTACCCATCTGAGATCTCCTCTGTTGTTTTCTAAGGCACTTAGGACACTGTTTTCCCTCAATTTTACAAGTCTTATGGAACACAGATTTGCACTGCTTGCACTAAAAAAACAAAATGTTTTTTTTACATTTAAATATTATTTACTAGAGGAAGATGGAGAAAAGAAAAGACATGGCACCCTAAATGTTAAAATAGATATCCCTGCTCTCTCATGGATTATCTGCCCCTGGAAATAGCTGAGAGGAATTTCTTAAATGTATATCATCATATTGTATCTAATGTTCATGTAAAGTTTCATTAAAATCTATTGAACAATTTAGGAAGAGATTCACAAACAAGGAATGTTGACAGACAGAGAGGTTAATTCCTACATGCCCCCAAATCTTTGTTTACAGATGTATAGAAACAAACATAAAACTATAAGCAATGTAGAGCCCACCAAAAAACCAGGGCTGACTTAAAGTGGCCATCAATTGTGATTTGTGGTGTCAAATGTGAAATTTCTTGAGTAACTTTTACAGGTCCAAATATGGTCTTCAATAATGAAATGGAGTGCATACCATAATGGAAGCTGTAAAAGGCTCCCAAATATACAGAATTTGACACTATTCATAAAACACAACAATCGACCTAATCTACTATATAAACAATGACAACAAGACTACAGGTTCCTGGCTTGGAACAGGCACATTCAGTATGTGGCGGAGAAACCAAATTGTGAGCGCTCAACCCTCCCCCTTACCTGGGACAGTGGTGTAACAAAACAGCAAATGACTTCAACTGCAGAGCAATGCATCATTGTTTGAGCAGTTTTTGTATTGAATTTGAAATTGCTGATATTTGGTTTGCCTCCGTACAACAACATCACTATTGATTTCAACTGTCAATCATAAAATTTACCCAACTGTAAATTAAGTCATCATCCAATCCAATGTTACAGCATTAGAGTACTGTTTTCACTAGCATTTTGTGTATTGCATAGTGGAAAGAGCCCACAACTAACTTACCCTAACAGTAGAATCTATCTCAAAAGGATAGATAACTTTTGGCTGATTACACAATTCACAAATATAGCCTTTCTGACTACACAGTCTACATTCATAGACATGTTTAGTTGCAAATTTAATCACTTTCTTTAAACTCTGTAGAAGTGTTCCTGAAGGCACTTGTAGCAAATCCTGCAATGTAAAATGATAAGAATTGTAAAAAGTAAAAACAGATATTTTGTATCAAGTAGCTCAAAAAAGTGCATGTCAAAATAGGATATAGATTTTCAGGAAATTGTAGCATAAAACAAGATATAGTGTGAGCAAAAAAGAGATCTCCGTGATCCATGGATTATCTGCCCTTGGAATGAGCCAATATAAATTTCCTTCCTATTTGAAAATCTATAAAATTGTGTCTTATGTTAATATAAAGTTTCATTGAAATCCACTGAATGTTTTAGAAGATGATGTTTATGTGGACAGACGGACAAACAGATAGAGTGATTCCTATATACCCCCTAAACTTTGGTGGCAGGAGTATAAAAAAATTTGTTTTATTAAACAAAATGGCATGTCTAGTTTGGTTTTTTGGTTTTTTGTTATTTAAAGGAATTCATTAATATCTGTTCCAAGTATTCACATACTTGCAAAACATTATTTCTGAATCTGAGTATTAAAAAACTGATATTAAGTGATTTTGCGATCAGTAATTCAACATATCTTTAGTAAAATTCAAGCAAATTATCTCCCTTGTCAAATCTGCATAAAAATACCTAAAACTGGTAGAAGACTATTTGGATAATAACTGTATTTCTGTATACCAATACAAGTGTAGAGAAATAGAGAATATATGATTATGATAAGAAATGGGGTAAATGTCAGAGAGACTTGACTCCAACCATGAGAAAAACAGAGGAAATTAAGAATCTAGAGGTCTCCACAAGTCCTTCAACAAGGGTGGAATACCACTCCATATAGGACATTTTGTATCTAGTACTGACATTTTCACGAAAAATGATCAGAGGACTTGCAGGGCAAGCCAAATATTTTACCCTGATAAAGTCAGTACAAGAAACAAATGTCCTACAGTCTTATTTGTTGATAACATAATAAAAAATATTATCTACATCTGAAAAATTTGGACCTTATAGACATAATAAAATCTATTTCTATAAGATGGCTCATGCCATAAAATCATAGCAGTGACATTTGCTGTTAACCAGAGCTTCCCCTCAGCAGTCACTTAAGTGTCTCCTGGTCATTCTTAGGAAGATTTCAAATGTCTGACATTCACAATAATTGACCACAACACAACCTGGTCAGGGGAACTAAGAGTTGCTCGGGGAAAATTCTAAATAAATTCAATTTCTTTACTATTCCAATTAAAGGCTCCACAAGAACAAGAGGAAATAAATCGAAGTACAATTACACAATATAATGAAAAAAGAGTTGCTTGACTGATAGATAGACACAGTACATCTGAATAAGAAAACTGAAAACTCTGGCAACAAATGGAATATATGGAAAGAAATGAATCAGATTCCATTGGTATATATACCTTTTTCCTTCTTATTCTTAAAATATTTTGAATTGCAAAGCAGCCTGTTTTTTTGTACTTTTTTAAAAATTATCTTTGCTTTCACTACTCTTATTATTATATATGCTTGTAACTACTTCCAAATGGAAACTTGTAAGACAATTTTTTTTCACCTGTGTTACAAAATCTTAACAATTTCAAATTCAAATCAGGCAAGCGAAACTGATGAAGCGAAAAATTAGTATACAACTTTGCTACTTACACTGAGTGAATAGAGGTGTATATTTTCATAAAAATATTCCCTTGGCCACAAAGACTGTCTGAACTCATCTGCTATTGACTGTTTACAGGTAAATAAATATGTCTTCAGAAAATACAACTGAGTTCTGTGTACCTAAAAAAAAAAACAGACATGTCAATCTTTTCTATAAAGCAACATCTGTTTACTTTACCAGATGATAACTTTGGTTTGTCACTCTCAGCAGGAAATAACTATCATGCTTCAATAAAATTTACAGGTAAATAAATATGTCTTCAGGAAATACAACTGAGTTCTGTGTACCTAAAAAAACAGACATGTCAATCTTTTCTATAAAGAAACATCTGTTTACTTTACCAGATGATAACTTTGGTTTGTCACTCTCAGCAGGAAATAACGTTCATGCTTCAATAAAACAACAAGATCTAAATCATTTTCTCACCAGAAATCAAATAGTACTGTTACTCAAGGTAGAGTTGACAAGTCAAATATCACTTTCTTCTGCTTTTCTAGTTTAATAATAATTATGTGATTTAGCTTATCATCAGATAGTTTATATTCATTATTCATAAATTTACCTTGATAGTAAGTCCCAATGACGTCAGAAAAATTAACTTTTTCACAGTTTTTAATTTTGGTGATATATGATGATCAAATGTCATCAATCTTTAACCAAATGCCAACAATGGATTTTTTTTTGTTAACAGTTCCTTACTTTTGTATAATAGAATTTTACGGCAGTTAATTTGCTTTATATTGTAAAAACATGTCAGTTTTACAGGTTTTTTGTAAAGGAAAAAAAGAGGACTGATTATAGACATTGTCTGCACAAATTGCTCAATACAATTTCTTTTACAAGTACTTCTGGCCTATAAAAACTTTCCAGTGTTCAAACTAGTGTAAAACCTAGTTTAAAGATCATCTCTATTACCTCAGCATTCAGTGTGTAATTGGATGTAATTTAAAATTAATTGAATAATAGAACTTTTACATAAATAATTAATTAACATAATAATTAAAAGTAATAAAAAAATTGACCAATTACACATTATCTTTAAATATATTAATTCAATTACTCTTACTCGTTACCATTACCCAATCCCTGCACTCTGCTAAATAATAGTAGGGACATACAGTATCTGAGATATGAGGAAGAGACACTCAACAAGATGCATGGGTCCACCCAGCTACATGATGGTAGTCCACTAATTATCTAAGGTTGGATGTAAAACTGAACTTGAGTCAATGGAGTAAGAAATGTAGGCAAAACTGACCTAATTTGACAGACCCCCAAAGATGCAGTAGCACACATACTTTCATAGTGGTAAGCCACGTAGTACCAGAAATGGCATTAAGGGTCAACTAAATTTAAGTATTTCAACTATGAAATGTTGGTCATTTGAGTGACCTCAATTTTTTATGCAGGTTTGGAGCATCTGCATATAAAAATTATTATAATATAGCTCTTTGAGTTTCTGAAATCTGATTTTAAACATGAACATGGACACTAAGTGTACTGCAATACCCCCGCTATATTTCATTAAGGCGAACTAAAATTTAAAATTTTAGTCCTTCATGGCTGTTTCCTTGTAAATAAAAGTTTTGGTTGTAAAAATTTTTTTTAAATCACAAGTAAAACATATATATTTCCTACATGCAATTAAACTTGTCTATTCAATAAATAGCAGCAAAAAAGTAAACAACATCATTACTTTTGTAAACTTTGCTGCTTTATGTGTGCTTAAATAATCACCAAACTGACTTGTTTTTACTGTATAGGGAAAATTAACAAAATGTCACACCAAAATTCATATTGCACTAGTCCTTGAAAATCTTTATAGTTGAATTTTGTTTCTGTGAACTACTTAGACATGTTAGAGATTTTCAATTTTTATTCACATTTTACAAATTTTGGCTGCTTTATTAAATTCAACACCAAATTTACCTTTAAATTGTTTATTTCCATATATCATAACCTACTGGTCTTACCTTTAAATCAGCCATTTCTTTGATATGGTGATACAGTCTGTGATTAATTTTTGATATGTCAATTTTGGCTTGGTCCTCAATATCTTGTAGAAATTTCAAGTTACATTTGGCAACTAAAAAAAACAAAATATATATCATGTAGTTTTAGTTGATGTGGTATCAGGATTTTTGTCACTGTTGTATGACCCTGGAATTTAAAAAAATTGTAAAAAAAAGAAAAAAAACAGACATGTACATCAATTTAAAAAAACCGTTCAAAAATGACAATGAAACCAATGTGAAAATGTAAAATCCAAAGTGTTGATTTTGTAGTTAATGCATATGGGAGGATGTGCAGGTAAAATAAACAGGGTAAGTGTTTTTTGTGTCTAGTAAAGTATGGTTTGGGTAAATTAAACTGCTTGACTGGACAGTTGAGGGACACTTTTAGCATTTCCTTAACTACATGAACAGTGGAAGGGGAACAGCACCAGGTTATAACAGCTGTGAGTATTGGTGTATAAACAGTATGATAAAAATGCATGCTTAGTAAATGGAATCTGGATAAAAAATAATGCTACATTTTGTACTTGTTCTTTTGTATGTAATGTTTGCATTGATTTTAAAATGCAAGCTTGTACTAATAATTTGGCTCCTTCCATTATATAGTTATTCAATTCACCAACAGAAACTTTCACTTGGACTTTGTGCATGCCAAACCTTTCAATACCAAATCCGGAAAATAAAAGGTGTGAAAAGAAACTAAATTGTCATAAATTTAGTAATTGTCAACCTAAATATGAAACAGTACCTGGATGTTTTCTAAAATCCCAGTTATGAACAACCATGGCTGGAATGTAATACTCATCGTTCTCATGACATTCAAAACAGTAATATCCTCCATCAAATGTACAAACTCTTGGTTTACCATAGACTGTCAATTAACATATATAATATAATACAGAGATTGTATTACAATAGTCATAACTTCTGATTTTTAAGACTGATCATTGCTGTTGGAGTCAAATAACTAATGTAAAAGTTATTTGTATCTCTAGGTGGCCCAGAGGTCTCCGAGGGTATTCACCAACACGTCAGACTTGTAGGATATGAATTTTATCATATACTCAAATTAATGCAGTAAGGAGGTCATTAAAAGTTTCCCCGTGCTTGAGTTGTCTGCTCTTTTTTTATTTGAGTGTACCGGCATATGTGTTGGAAAGATAACATTTACATCTTTCCCACATTGAAATTGGTAAAATTTCCTGATTGCTCTCTTTATAAAGAATTTGGCTTATCTGCCCTAATTAGGCCATGAACTGTATATTTCGTTTGGACTATGAAAGTAACTCGAAATTCATGAAATTTGACTGGTCTTCCCATTTTTGGTCCCCAGTGTGTCTGATGAAGGTTAATCCAGAAAAGCGCTTTACATGCAGGCAAATTTGGCTTTAGTATACATGTATTTGTTATAAACCTAAGTAAGATGTGGATCATGTCTTTCTGGCACACAATCCAAATTCTTTCTTTCAAATATTTATTTGTATCTCAACCCCTGAAATTCAAATGGTCTCATTCCTTGTGTAGAACATGGTAGACCTCCTTTGGCTACAACTATACATCTACTATGTTTGGGTCTTGGCATTCCTTTGTTTTGGTTCTTATACTGCTGATGAGAGGTTACTCCTTGAAATACCAGTATGTATACTACATAATTTATTTATATTTTTTCTCAGTAACTAAAATATTCTTCCATGTAGAATTTTTAGCTAAAAAATCTAATCATTATTACGAAAATCAAGTAAAGAAAGATTGACAGTTCAAAAATTTCCCAACATTTACATAATTAAACAGCTTGCAGATTTTCTCATAAAAATCTTATACTGTATTTTAACCAGTACATTAATATCTATTGCACTCAACCACATTTCTCATAATCTGACTTGAAACCAGAACAAAAATGATGTTTGAATGGTTACATTTCAACCCACCAACCAATGTCTCATTAAACATCACCCTGTAATAAATAAGACTTACTTAATCCTACAGGTCTGGTACAACCTTTACACTGGTAATTCTGGGCATCAAGTCCTTTCTCATTGGCTATCTCTCCTAGTAATGTCAACTTTGATTGGCTGACCTTAAATCAAAAATATAAATTTTAATTGATTTAATCAAAGACTGTGTTCTCTCTGTACATGTGTAAGTATTCAATACTGGGATATCATATTAACAATTTACCATCAAACTGTGAAAGACAACTTTAGTGACACTACTAAATATTCATGCTATGGGTAGGTACTAGAACCTGTTTTTGAAAATCAGTTAGTTGAAAGCAGCTTGATTGATAGAGTTTTCTAAAGATCTACTGTTTACAGTCAGTTTTTTCTTAAAACTTTACTATTTTTTCACCAGTAAAACTGTAAATGTTGAAAGTTATGAAATTATTTTTCAATTTCAATAAACACAAAACTGAGTACTATTTACAACAAAGAATTATTTCACAGAAATCATGACTTTTTTCTCTCTTTTGTCTGAAATATTAGAAAAGTATGACCAAGGAACTATAAAATCTAATCATAATTCAAGTAGGATTTAAAGGTTATTAAGATCTTCACTCTAGATCTAACCCAATTAACAACATCATAAAAGAAAATCTAAAATAAACTTATGGCGATATTAATTTTTAGCAATTGTGTAAATACCAAATACCCATTATAATTTTGAGATTTTTCATACCAGTATATTAATAATGCATACACAATTAGATTAGAAACATCAAGTTAGGGCTAAACTAAACTGTAGAAACATCAAGTTAGGGCTAAACTAAACTATAGAAACATCAAGTTGGGGCTAAACTAAACTGTAGAAACATCAAGTTAGGGCTAAACTAAACTATAGAAACATCAAGTTAGGGCTAAACTAAACTGTAGAAACATTAAGTTAGGGCTAAACTAAACTGTAGAAACATCATGTTAGGGCTAAACTAAACTATAGAAACATCAAGTTAAGGCTAAACTAAACTATAGAAACATCAAGTTAGGGCAAAACTAAACTATAGAAACATCAAGTTAGGGCTAAACTGTAGAAACATCAAGTTTGGGCCAAACTAAACTATAGAAACATCAAGTTTGGGCTAAACTAAACTGTAGAAACATCAAGTTAGGGCTAAACTAAACTGTAGAAACATCAAGTTAGGGCAAAACTAAACTGTAGAAACATTAAGTTAGGACTAAACTCAACTGTAGAAACATCAAGATAGGGCTAAACTAAACTGTAGAAACATTAAGTTAGGGCCAAACTAAACTGTAGAAACATCAAGTTAGGGCTAAACTAAACTGTAGAAACATCAAGTTAGGGCCAAACTAAACTGTAGAAACATCAAGTTAGGGCCAAACTAAACCGTAGAAACATTAAGTTAGGGCTAAACTAAACTGTAGAAACAACAAGTTAGGGCTAAACTAAACTGTAGAAACATCAAGTTAGGGCTAAACTAAACTGTAGAAACATCAAGTTAGGGCTCAACTAAACTGTATAAGAAATTATTCCATGAAGAAGAAAAATCTAAAAAATGCAATGTACAAAATACATAAAATTAGGATTCCATTAACAGTAGTAACTAACAAAGAAACTACTATATTTTTGGACTATAAGTTTGTGTGGAAAGATTACAATTCCATTATTAGATTAACTAACAAAGAAATTACTATATTTTTGGACTATAAGTCTATGTGCAGAGAATACAATTCCATTATTAGATTAACTAACAAAGAAATTACTATATTTTTGGACTATAAGTCTATGTGCAGAGATTACAATTGCATTATTAGATTAACTAACAAAGAAATTACTGTATTTTTGGACTATAAGTCTATGTGCAGAGATTACAATTCCATTATTAGATTAACTAACAAAGAAATTACTAAATTATTGGACTATAAGTCTACGTGGAAAGATTATGATTTCATTATCAGTAGTAACTAACTAAGAAATTACTATATTTTTGAACGTATGGACTATTGGTCTAATTTGCATTTCACCATAAACTTATAATGGGAAATGCATCCATTTTAAAGAAAAACAGCCACATCTTTACGTCATATGTTAAGCACAATTATAAGGTTTGCAATCCTTCAAATTCCAGACAGCGTTCATAATTACCAGTATCAAAAATAGACATTTTCATTTTAATACTATAATCCGAACAATTACCCATTTTTGATGAATTTAATTTTGCAAGTATCAGTATCAAGATCTTTAGTAAAAGTATCAGACCAGTTCCCAACAATTGAAAATTTGGCCTTCATTTACTTTAGGGGACCCATACATATGAGACTCATATCTGTTCTCATCCTTTTCGTCAACCCAACCCTAACCCTTACCTCAACCCTAACCAAACCCTAAACCCTAACCCTAACCAAATTTAGCCCATAAACAAACCCTAACCATAAACAATATCTTAATCCTTTATTACTGGGTCACCTAAAGTAAATGAAGGCTGAACATTTTACTGTCCCTAATGGAGTTAAACTTATAAAAAATATAAGCAGTGACAGTAACACAAATACTGTGGTTTTACTGAGTTTTTTGGTTAAAGGAATTTTTGGAATTTCAAGGAAAATGCTTATTGCAACATATTAGTGTCTGTGGTTCCAGCAGTAAACTTCAGCTTAAATGCCAAAATGGAGAAATTGAGCACAGCTCCTATTAAACTGTGTTTCCAAGGACAAAAGTCACTCAGCCATGTTATTGGTCCAAGAATTTGGCTAAAAATGCAAATGTCTATAAAAAGAAAATCCAAAAGTTTTTTTATTTTAATTGCTTCTACAATAGTACAAGGCACATAGAAATTACTTTAAATGTGAAAATACCAAGAAATTACTTAATTTGATGCAATTTTGTAGATTTTGATTAAGACCAAAACAAAAACACAAGAACCAAACTTTGCACAATTACAATCTATCAAGTACAAATGATAAGTGGTTTATTTAAATTGGAAATTTGATTTTAAAAAATCACTAATATAGAACACCCAACCACCTGTTTAAGAATGTTTAAAAAAGCATGCAAAGTTAGAAATTCACTAAAAAATTAATAATATGAAATATTAAGATAGAAAAAAGCTACACTGCAACATGCCCAGACTCACTGCATCAGAAAGAGATGGTGCTATCTCAAAACCATCAATCAATACTGTATCTTCCTGTAATTATTGATATCAACAAGTTTTAATAAAAAAGAATACATCAATCTCAATCACTGACAAATATTGTATTGTCCTGAAATTATTGAACATCAATAAAAAAAAACAACCATTGTACCTTAAACAACAAACAATCGATCAACCAATTAATAAAATAAAAAAATAAATGAATATTAAAGCAAAAATATTGTAAATGTATTGATATTTCCTATGTTTTAATGTTTATCTATCTTTACCTGTTATTACCACTAAAATCTAAAAATTCAAAAATGTTAAAAGCCAAAATGCCCAAATTTACCGAAATATCACATGGGATAATAAACCAGCTATTATATAAATGGAAATCAGTTTCATGTAAACTGCAATCTGCTAATACAAATACAATGTATTGTAGATGTTGTGAATGAAAAAAAGTCATTCATTTGCATTGTATCAGATTTTCATTTCTTTTAAAGTTACGAAACAAAAATGTAAATAATAAAATTGAACACTTATTATAATTTTTACATTTTGATTTTTTATGGCAGTCCAAGATAAAATTATAAGAAATATTTTTCAACAATTAATGGAGAATTTCATTAAAACTTTATATCAATGAAATATATAGAGATTTTTACTGTGAGCAAATACATTTTTGTATTTCCAACATATAAATGTAATAGCCAATGATAGTCACTGTATTTCTTTTATGAGATGTAGAGGAATTTTTTTTTTTTTTAATATAATATTTCTTTATTTCAAAACAGGTGCTTGTTACATGAATTTACTACATAAGTCCAAGCTTCTTATGGAGTGTTTACCATCATCATGCTAAGTATAGATACATGTAGAGGAATTAATCAAAGCAAATGTGTTTTTAATGCAGCTGACTGGTTTTTAAAAAGTGATTATCAATCCCATTGCACTGATTATCATCGCCACATGCAATTCAATGGATCTTGATTGACAATATCACTTTTCAGCTGGTGTATTATATATTTCAACTTGAAACAGCAAAATAGTTCATTGAAATAAGAGAAACAAAATCTAACATTGTTAAAACATTGATAATAAAAAATTATACAATCTGGATAGTTAAACCTTTAAATTTCTCGCCTAGGATCAAAATTGAATGTTGAACTAACTCAATTGCAAAAAATATAATTAACAATGATGTAAGATTCTCTATGCATTTGTCAGCCAAGAGATAAATTAGGCAAAAAAGTGGAGGCACATTCCATTCAGCAATGCTTATACATACACTTATTCGTAAGAAATAAAATATGCATGTGTAACAGGAAATAAAATTGAATACTGGTACCTCCATCTCATAAATCCTGTGCTTTATTGGGGAAGACTGGTTTCCAGAGACAGGAAAATCATGTAGCACATCATCTAATGTAGGGGAAGTAACTGAACTTGATGGAGTGTAATTCTTCAATAATGAACCAAAACTTTCAGCTGAAAAAAAAACATTTATAAATAAATCATATTGTCACCATATTAAACTTCTTTCATTTGTCTGCCCCCTAATATTCAAACTAGGTGACATCTATAAGATAATCAAGAAGACAACTAAATGTCAGTTAGTGCTCCATACTGTATGTCAAATAAAAAGGCAAATTATGGGCCAACAGGAAGTAGCTGTATGGCAGACCTGAAAATCCCTTTCAATGTAGAACATTTAATTATCAAGATCAAATCATTTCCCCATACACAAGCCCACATAAATCTGAAGTATAAACAGACAGACAGACAAATGGGCAGCACTGAAAACAAAAGGTCATAAGGATTTTCATTTTGGACCTAAATATGCAATTAAATTGAGTCACCATGAGAACTGCTGCAATGTAAATATCCAGCTATTTGAAACAAAATTAAAGTTAATCTTAATGCAAGATAAAAGATGCAGAGGTATTAATGAGAAATGTTAGTGCCATACAACATAACTTAACATTACCAAGAAAACACTTGTCATTTCCTACCCTTTTCCACCCTGCAACATACATGTATACAAAATGTGCTTGTCCTAAGGAGTTTATACTTCCAGTGAAAGTCTTTGTTTTATAAATTTTGGTTATTTTGTGTGAAAATGATATATCTTTCTAATATTGTTGATTGTAAAATTTTCTGTTTGTTCCTCTTCTATTTGGCTTATTAGTGTTCATTTATGTCATTAACTTTTTTTGTTTTTGGATCATGACTGTAACTTAAAATTCATAGTTTGACTGATCTTTCTATTTTTGTCCCCTAGCATGACTGATGAAGGTGCTTTACATGCAGTTAAATTTTGCTTTCGAATAAATGTTATTAATTATGTAAAATGTGGACCATGTGTTTCTGGCATATATTCCATATTCTTTCTTTTAAATATTAACAACAATGTAATGCCTTTTTTAATTGAATCTTTGACAACTAGGAATTTTATGGCCACGTAACGCTTGGCATATGATGTTAGCTTTGATTGATTAGATACTGTCTGAATGATAATCAACATCATCCCTTCTCTTATTAATGTATCTTAAATTTAGTGTAATAAATTCTGTTCATACATGTGCTTTCCTAACAACCTAACATTTTGAAATCACACAAACTAAATATAAATTACCCTTTGGTCTATTTGGAATGTTTTCCTGGTGTTCCGGTAATGGTTCTACCGTGTCTTCAGCTTCCACTTCCAAGTTAAACGACGATGACCATCCACTTACAGCACCCAAACTGTTTCCTACACTAGTGCCCACAGCGATGTCGTCTGCTTTATCACTCTCTGACCTTGGTCGTGTGCTAGGTGTGTTACTTTCTGAGATTGGTCCAAATGAAAAGTTTGTATTTTGTGGACTATTACGCAATACTTTTAAATTTGGCAAGGAATATCTGTGTTTTGATAACTTTATTTTTGATGTTTCTATTGAATTTGCAATGGCTGGTGATATTTCTGGTGGGGCAGATTCATTCCTGCTTGCACTAAAATCTGGCTTTAAATTATGTTTCTTTCCCCTAATTTTTACACCTGAACTGCCCATGGATGGACTAGTTGCCAATGAAGTTGAATCTGAAGACGGACTGTTAACAATGCCTGAATCTGATTGGTCAGGACTAGAATGACTAATTATGTTGTTTTCACCTAATATGTCAGCTAAAATCCTTGCATGGTGATCTTCAAGGTCATAATCATGTGACATATTACTATTTTTTTCTTTAATGTCAGGTGACTGATCATTTGATTCAAGCTGAATATTAATATCAGGGGAACTTTTGTCTATTTCAATATCAAACTTTGTCGGTAAATGTGAACCATCAGACCGATTTTCCAATTCTTTGTCAGTAGAATTGATATTGCAAGTGCCATTCCAGCTTGTCACATTTTCAACTGGACTATTTCTTTTTTGTACCAGTGCATTTGAGCGTTTTATCACAGATTCAATGTCATCAGATACAAAGGTCTCCTGTGGCTGATCTTCTTCTTCATTTAATGTAAACATAACATCTTCTTTGTGATCCTGCTCCACATACAGTGCAGGATTTTTATTGTATTTTACTGGATCTGGACAAGAAATATGACTAGAGCTAGAACACTCCGTGTCATGAGGTGATGAACTTAATTGCATATTGTAATTTCTCATATTTTCCACATCTTGCCTTGTAAAACCTTGAGTGAAATTCCCAGTGTCAGATGTAGTATTTGGTGGAGTTTTTTGTTCATTTGCACTACCAGTTCCTGATTTTGACCTTTTCCTGATAACTTTTACAGCTTCACTTTCAGTCAGCCTGTCTGAATTGGTTAATGTTGTATTGTGATCTACACTATGTCTTTCTTGTCTTTCTGGAGAAAAAAGATTTTTTTAATATTAAAGACTTTTCAATATAAAATACAATTTTAGAAATATAACACCTTCTCAATTCAACATCTTACTTCTGCTATTGAATATAATACAGTTTACAAAATAAAAGATCATATCAAGTCAATATAGCAGTCCCCTTCTCAAACAATTTGGGCTCCAGGAGGGTGCCCACTACAGGTCACCAGGTTGCATTTAAGAATGACCTCAGGTCACTTTTAGGCAGATGAGACAGGTCAACAAAGGTTGGAACTTGTTTGTCTAATAATTTAAATGTCTCAGGTTAATTTAAATCATAAGGTAGGTGGAAAGATCTCCTCCTTAACCCGCTAAAGTTGCAGGTCATATTTGACTCTCCAGGAGCCCACAATTACCTCTCCAGAAATATATTGCAGGGGAAGAACAACATTTTTATGTAGACAACTAACATTTTCTGCCCACATAATGTCAACAAAGCTGAATAAAAAATTGGACATCATTTTGATTAAAATTTTCTTCTATCTGTATTACCTGATTGTTGCACAACAGGAAGTGGAGTATCGTCTGCCTCTATGATTCCAGCCAATAGTAATGGAGTATTCATCCAAGCATTAAGTACTCGTGAATTGTAAGACAGTTTGAATTCTACAATCATAAGACCTGTAAGAAAACCATAAAAGTACATTTTTCTTCATGTCTTAGCATATTTAACTAATATCATTAGGGGCAAGATTTGATACAGCATTTTTTGTTATACAATTTTTGTGCCATTTTCATAATTCTTTAAAAATACTGCAACACTATTAAAAGTAGTCTTTTACACTTAAACAATTAGACTGTTGCCTGCAAGTCTTGTAATTCTTTTAATAGAGGTAGAAATTAGGTTTTTGTGACACTTTTTGGTTAAAAAAACACAGACCGCATTGCAGTACAATCACAGTTCTTATATATTTTCTGTGTAATATCAAGCTACATGAAATATCTAAAAATGACAGTTGGTCTCACATGCAACCAATAACTGTCTTAAAAAAGGTTTTGCCTTGAATTTTAGTTAGTGGAACCAAAGACTCTAGTATTTTGCAATAAGCATTTTCCTTGAATTTCGAAAAATTCCTTTAACCAAAAAACTCAATAAAAAAGTTAATTGTATTGTTGTGGACAAAATGATATCATAAATCCATCATGAAGATTCACCATCAACCTGAATGTCAACTCCCATCCAACATTGAAATTCTATATGACCCATGACCTCCAGATAACAACAGAATTCTTTTTGCATCAAAACACTACAGTTCATATCCAAGCTATTCATGTAAACAGTTCAATGGTATCTACTACCAGTACCTTAAACCTGAAATTTAAACAGGATTCTAACCTTGAAATTCCATAAAGAAAAAAAATCTATCACCTCATGACATCCAGGTCACAACATCTTTTTGGCATCAAAAAGTTGCAGTTCATATCATTAGCCATTCAAGTACAAAGATCCATTATAATATGATAAATCCATAAATTTATCTTAAAAAAACTACCTTAGACCTGAAACTTAACCTTAAGATTCTTATCTTGAAAATCCATAAGAAAATCAAAGTCAATGACACATGATCTCCAAATCACAGCATCTGCTTCGCATCAAATTGTTGCAATTGCACTTCGCATCATAAGCTATCTAAGTTGCATGAAAATATCAAAATTCCTAAAATAAGTTATGTACAACAATATGCCTGGACTGAATACAGGCAGGGCATAAAAATTCTTGCCAAGAAATGTGGCAAATGTTAAGTAAGACCAAACCTGTGCAAAAATGCATGTAATTAGCTGTTGATGTAAAAATCCTGATTTTCAATGAAGTCTAGAATCAATATTTGTTGTTAAATTGGGTGCTTGATGGGAAAAAAAATTTTCTATTCAAATATAAAAATAAAAACAAAAATCAACTTTTTGAAAAAAAATTGAAAAACAATCAGTTCCTCTTGAAATGCTATTTCTTTTAGAAGGCCAGCACTTTTTATCTGGTTAGATTTCTTTTGCATTAACTCATCAAATTTCCCTTGTATTTATGTTACGATTATCAGTTAACCTTAAATGATGAACAAATTTCACAGGGCAGATCACACAAAATGAAGAACTGTGTAAAGCAATGACACAATAAACACAAAGAAAACCACTGCAATGGGGTAAAATGTTTCAACATATTCTTAAAGAGTAGACATGTATATTATATGAAAATGAAAAGATATGGGGTAAATGTCAGAGAGACCCTGCTCCAACCACATGAAAAACAGTGAAAATTTACAAATCTAGAGGTCTCCACTATAACAAGGGTGGAATACCACTCCTTGTGAAAAGTTCTAAATCACCCTAAATAAAAAAAAATCATGTAAATGTAAATAATACTGCTGTTACCTGAATATTATTAAAAATGTAATGTAACAAAACATTAAACACAAAGACAAACCTATGACCACAATTACTGACTTGGGACTGGCAAACGAGACATGTGGTCGTGTTAAACTAGTTTAGTGGGAACCCAATAGCCCCACCCACCCCAACAAGTGGTTAAAGAGTGGTCAAAGGAAAAAATCAAAATCCAATAACACCAGTCAGAGCAGTGACAATGGAAGAAATCATTAATTTCCCTTGTGAGAGTGAAATTTGAAAGTTTCCCAATGCTGGTGCTATCAGGAAACATGACTTTTCTTATTAAAACAGTTTCAAATTTCACTCATAGAAAGGAAAATAAAGTTTTGTTATATTTCTTGGAGTTTGTATTAACTGTTTACCTTTGAGAAGAGACTTGAATATTTCCTGTTGTTCGAAATCCATCAGATAGGCTATTCTATGATAAAAATACCTAGAAATATAAAAAAATGTCGAACTGTGTTGATGAAATAATATAGTAATAAATGCTATTTTTATGTAATTTTTCATGCCTAAACTCAGCGGACTGACTCATAAACTGAAAAGTCTAAAGGACCTTATGTAAAGTTTGTGAGTGAACAGCTGAGTTTAAACATTAATAAATTCTGAAAAATAACATTTATCATTTATAATTCCAGTTAATAAGTCAAATAATTGAAAATGATTCTACCAGTTAACTCTAAGAGAGGAACTATTTTGAAGAAGTAATGATTTACTCTCATTACGTCATCAATGTGTAAACTTTTTCGTTTTTATGGTACTGCCCAATGCAGCATTTTTACAGTATTGGATTTATTGAGAACAAAGAGAAAATGTTTGCCTCTAATTCCTCAAAATAAAAAAAGGCAGGGCTGAGTAACCAAAAAAACATTAAGTTCATGTCAATGTAAATTTTTGCTGTTTTGAATTTTTTTATACATCATAGTCCTCCTAATAAAAAGGTCCATTTGCAATTATTTTTTGTTGAAAAAACTGAAATTTTATTATTTTCAAATTATATAAGCAGTTGGAAAGCAGGTCACCGTTTGACCCCAGTTCTATCGACAACAATGGCGTCACCTGACTGCAGAAAAGGAACGTCAATTTCGGTCAAAAAACCGACACGAATAATACAAAATATTAACATAATACTTAACCCAAGACATGCTTCATTAAATTTTGAAGATTCTTGAATATATTCTACATCGCAATTTCACAAAAAAGTTTAAACAAAGAGTCTTTCGAACCTTAAATTTGCTACTGAATACGATATAGCTGCCGACAGCACTGTCAGTGCAAAATTTCAGAACTGAGATTTCTTCCATAAAAATGGAAATGACGGGACCAATTTAAAATTGGTGATGGCTATCAATGTGTTCAAACCTCGAACAAAACTTCAAGACATATGGCTGTTGAATACGCGAACATCAAATTGATTTCAGTTCAAAAAGGTAGTTTTTCATGTTTTTTCTGCTGCACGAGTTATCCCCCTTTTTACATGCTGCTTCTCTATAGAACATATGATACTTATAATTTAAAGCTACTATTGTCCA
>JARWCS010351811.1:0-11034 GCA_034783895.1 Geukensia demissa
TACAACAGTCACATGGCTTATAGACATTGTTTTAAATATGAGAATCCTATGAAATTACTTAATTAGATGCAAAATTTGACACAATTTTGTTGATTTTAATACATGTATAGATCACACAAAAACATCAAACCAAACTTTGCACAAATAAAGATCAATTAATTACATGTTTAGTGAAATATCTTTGTGATGTTTTTGTGCCATCTATATTATTTTGAAGAAATCACCAAAAATTTAGTATTTTTACACATGTTAAAATAGTCAAGTATGACTTGTCTTTTGTCGAAATGATGAAAATTATATAGAAACCACTTATGAGTTATTAAAAGACGGTTATTAAACAGCATTCTCACAACCACTTATTGCTGTGTCACAAAATCTAAAATGTTGGACAAATATGGGGCTTAAGGTACCTAATCCTTATTATTATTAGCACCTTTGGCTCCCTCTATCTCAAAAATTGTAAAAGATGGAGAAAATACACTGACATTACTGAGAGCTCTCAATAAGACAAAAACAATGCAAAAAACTCATCAAAATAGCATAAAAAAATATATAATACCTTCTATCATGGTAATTACCTCTTTTGACTTCTTTTACATGTAAATAAAAAAGCAAGAGGCTCCAAAAAGCCTGTAAGCACTCACCCATGCCCAAGCCATTTTGACAAGCAATATTTAAAATCAGAACACATTTGCTCAAGTAGCCATGTTGAATTTCTAATCTGCACCAAATTCACAAATCTGTTTAAGGACCCTCTGTCTAATATTTTTGCCAACTTAAAAATTGTTCAGTCTTTCATTCATGAAAGTGAAACATGAAATTTTACACAGGAACCTGTATTAAACACGCAGTAAAACAATGCTAGGTACAAGAAGAAGAAATCATGGATTTAATGCAAAAAATGTCATTTAAATGCAAAATGTGATTTTTAGTATTTCCTGCTGTTTACAGTTCCTCTAAAATTCTAGTGAGTAAATGCTGTTTTATAATCCAATATAAACCGTTATTATTACTTAAGAATGTTATTTTGATTAATGTTTTCTAGACCAAACATTTTGCAAATCATGAAACAAACTGAGACTTGATTATTAAAATTATTAAATAAGTCAAAATCCATTGACATGTTCAAAGCATGATTTTCTGGTTTTAGAACAATGATTTAAAATTCTGTGGCCAAAACTAGGTTTTAGTGTAACAGTCTCACTTTGCAATAGATGATTGTTTCAGAAAAAAATATACAATGAAACCTGTCTACACTGAACCCCTTTCAGACTTGAAGAAATGTTCGGTTTAGGCAGGTTAAAATCTTATGAAAACTTGTATAATGGCACTTAAGAATCAATCTGGTTAAGACAGGTTTTTGGTTTTGGTTTTCTCAGTGTTCGGTTTAGACAGGTTTCACTCTATGTACATAAGTATTCACAGATTCCAATTTTCACAGAAACATTTTTCTGGCTTTTAATTTTAGCTTATATTGTGTATCTGATGGTGATTCCAAGTTAAAAACATGTTGCAGATACAAATTTTTACATCAATTATGTCTGTACAGATTGCTGAAATCAGATAACCCACTTCATTTCTAAATTGGTACAACATGTGATGGTAAATTTTTAAAAACAAATGAAATATTTCTTACCTGCATAAAAGAATCCAGCCATGCCCATAGTCCTCGGTGTTTGATCTAGATAATTTGGCCATCCACTGTATGTGTTAACTCTCACCGTCAGCACAGCATATGCAGGATACCTTGGTTTCTCAAAATTAATACCAAGTGGATCAAAGCGACTTCTAGAAGGTTCAGTTGAACTCCCTGCGGTTCTAGTTGTACTAGTTGGAGGGGGTTGTGATGTAGGACCTGGAGTACTACTAGACTGTCCTCTACCTGTTATAGTGCTTGTAGAAGTAGCAGGCTGAGATGTTGTGCTTGTAGATGTAGCAGGCGGGGATGTGGTCCCTGTTGTTAAAGGTGGTGTTTGTTCTTGTGCAACTGTCTGGGATTGGCTGGATGATATATTTATTGAACTTCCTGCATTGAACTGAACTGGTGGTGGCCCACTCTGAAAGCCTTTAAATGTTAAAAGAAGGAAATTTGTCAAATTTGTATACTGGTCTATAGGAGATAGCTGAGAAATTCTTTATACTTTCAGGGGTCAGGGGGTCATTATCTCTATTTGCCCTTTCACTAATTTATTAGTATAGGAACAAATGCTTCTTCAGAATAAATGGTTGTCGAATCAGATATTGAACTATCATGACTATGATAAATAACTTTCATATTCTTTACAACAGTAAATCTTTGTTGTATGGTCAGAGATTAAATTCCTATCTGCTTACTTCTGCTCAAAATTAATGTTCCTTAGCTCCTGGAACCAGTCAAAATGGCAGCAATTTTTGAACACGATTTAATGAAAAATCTTCAGGTTTATCAGGCACTTTTTTTGCAATATTTCTGCATGGCTGTGTAATTGTGATAGAATCTGCCTTGTTGTTTGGGTATCAATCACTGAGCAATCACAAAATGACTGTGCCGTCCTTAATTTTTGTGACATACAGTTGAGGTAAACAAACAAAATATCAAAATTTATGTATGCTTCCATATAAATATTTCCATTCAGTCTTCTACCATGTCTACTGCATCATGAGATCTTATTATTGGACTCCAAATCTGTGAGGTCTTGTATTTCTGATATTGCTGCTTTAACCAGTGAAAATAAAAACAATGCATGTGTTTAAAGTATTCAAAATTTATTGAGTTCTATGTCCCTTGCATCCTCAATACGAAATTTGTTTTCACATTCTGGTCTATGGGAGATAACTGAGAAATAAAAATTATGTTTTCTTCATACTAAATCGGACGGCTTGCCATTGGTTATGGAAATGTGTTCAATATTGAAGGAAAAATTTGTTTACATGTTTTGGATGGCTTTCTCATAGACAATCAATCTCCTTATTCTATATTACATTAAATACATTTTTTATATGATAATGAAAATGACAAACCACCAGGGGATTTAAGGAGCCTGTAAATGCTCATCTGATTTTCAAATTTACCACTTGGCTTCCAGTCACAACAATTACAATTACAATTTGATATAGTTCATTTTTGGGGGCCATAATGGGGCAATAACTAGTCCTATGGTGATTTGAGACCACAAAAATATGATTATCACTGGCATTTCAAGAAGTAACCTCTCTTAAGTAACATTGCAGTTTTTAAATTTTCAAAGTATTAATTGAAAAAAACACATCAACTAGTGATAGCTTAGAAGCAAAGATATGGTAACATTTTTATTCTCTACTGGCTAAGGACCCACTTAAACCACACAGCCATTTCTATTTCCATAAAAAATCAGAACAAGAAAAAAATTATGATTGCCAATGATAATAATTATTCACAAAAATGAACCATAATCTTTTAAATAAAAAAAATTATTTTCTTTGACAGCAGTCTTGGCGAGATTGGGTCCATGATGAAATTTAATAGCCTGCCAGTAACTCTTTTGCTAATAATAAAAATAAAAATAAACATTTACTGCAACTGCGTTCCTGTTGCTTTGGGTAGAAATTAGTATGCTTTCCCGAAAAAATGATGGACATAAAATGTTATATATCCAAACTATTTTGTTGTTGACTTTTGTACAACTGGAAGCTATTCCATGAAAGCATTAAGAACTGGAAGGTAGTTCCAGTGAAATGAAATATTGGAGTACAGTCCCTCTGATATTTACCCAATATTTTTTCATTTTCATATATATTTTCAACAAGGGAAAGGGATTAATATAAGTTTTTAATTTGTTTCCTGGTCCCTTTAATTAATTATTATTATATTATTGTTTTGTAATATATAACTTGCAAAAATTAATAAAATATGTTTAAATTATTTTCAACCACTGCATACCTAATTGTTGCTGACCAGATGTTCCTTGACTCTGTCCAACTGATGGCTGAAGAGAAGTTGTACTTGATGGTTGACCTAGTGTTGATGATAGTTGGCTGCTTGGAGTTGTTGTTTCAGCAGGTGTCTGACCAGGTACAAGCAATGAAGGTTGTGTGCTGGCTGTCTGACCTGGAATCTGGACAGTTTGTGTTAGGGGAGAAAAGTACCCTGGAGCTGGTTGACTGACAGCAGACTGTTGTAGTGAGGATCCTGCAATATATATTTTACCTCAAGACTATAACAACCATGGCTGCAATACAATCTTTAATTTTCATTTATAAGACTTTTCTAATCAAAGGAATGTTGTTTTTTTTCAGAGACAGGTCAAATGCTTGTTAAAGAATTGTATGAAGGCCTCTCTAAGATGAAGTTATAATTAATTCTGTACCCCTGTTTATGGCATCTTGTTAGAAAACATTCAACATAATATTTACACTATGAAGGGTAAGTTTGTTAATATCTATTTTAGTCGAGTACATCCCCACAAACCTAAAAAAGATTTAGTCATCAAGATTTCTACTAAGGCCTAATGTGTTGGACACAGTATAGTGCTGGACACAGTAATATGACTGGATAAGTGATCTTTTTGACTCATATTATCCTCAAAACTAGTATTACTTTTGTTAAATTTTTGATTTGGAATCATTTGAAAACCCCATCAAAATCAGATGAATAATAAAATTTTTCCATATTATTGGAAACTGAATACATCCTAATCTGACCCCTTTTAGATTGAAAACGGTAATAGATAGAGAAAATCTGTGGACAATTATTGAAAGCTCTCATTGAGAGGAATCAATTGCAAAAAAAACATCAAAATTGGATGAAAAATGAAAATTTCACATCTCCTGCAAAATTGCATTTTTTAAACACTTTGACCCCTTTTATACAAATAAACAGTAAATTTTACGAAAAAATGCTTGGAGTAACTTTTATTGCTTTTCATAAGGAATCATTTGCAAAAAAACCCATCAAAATCCGATGAGAAATAAAACCTCTATATCTCAATAACAGTAGGAGACATATTATTGTATTGTAATTGTTATTTATGATTTGCTTGCTGTTCTCATATCCTACCCAATTTCTGATTTCTCAGTTGTTTACATTTTTACCTTAGTTGACCATGGTTATTCCATATGGACATGCAGTGTTATATGAACTCTTCTTTATTGCTGGTATTATGAGCGCTGTATTTATTGTTGTATTATTGTATATAGTTCATTATATTTATGGGAAATTTGTAAGTCAGAGTTGGTCCTCACTGTTTGACCAAGGATGCCACTAGTTTCCCAGCTTTAGTTCTCATTATATTTCACTTGTCCCTCTTCCTTACTTGTTTTATTTATTCAAATAAGGTCTGAATATTGTAACTGGAGCATGCTTCTCTTTAAGTAAGGCTCTTTTAAGCCCATATCCCCTATTTTCCCCTTTGTGCTGACATCAATGTTTATACATAATTCGGAACATCCTAGTACTTTGTTTTGTTTGGGGGTGAAACATATCAAATTCTCAAGTTCTTGCCCTTAAATAATTCATTTTCTTTCTTTATCTAAATATTATCATATAAATATAAATAAAACTCAAACTAAATATCACCAATAGTAAATTGGTAACAATATTATATGAAAATGCAATATCACTGTTAACAAATATACTCCATTGAAAATTGTCTTAGACCAATGTAAAAACCTGAGGTGTTTGGTATGTTTCACCCCCTAATAACAATACTGGTAAATTGAATAGCAAAATCTGATTGACTAGTAAACTATGTATAAAGTCTGCCATATCCTGACACTAGATGTTGTGTTTGAGCATTTACCAATTATTTTGGGAATTTGACCCGGGGATTAACTAATCAATTAAAATAACCTACTTAGTGTGTCTGACACACTTTCTGTGTCTTGAACCAGCAAAAATAGGTTGCCACAGAAGGAACTTTTCATGACCGAGGACCTGAGACTAGGGTGTTCAGCCATTTTTCTGGTCCTATTTTTTAACCAGAGCCCCCTATATGTATTTATATGACCTGACCTAGAAACTTTACTGCAATTTACTACGCCTGCTTTTACAATGTCAGGTGTCATCTGATTATTGGGGAGAGGTGTCCCTGTATCATTTTATTGCTCTGGGGTATTTACATTTTTTCAGTATTGTTAATGACAATAAATTGTTGGAATTTATCAAGTATTAATAATTAATAATACATGTATATCATAAGTATAAAAGTCAGCAAAACCAGTGCTTTTGACTATGCTACCAATAGTACTGCTCTGACTATGCTATCAGATTTTAATTTGGTGCCTGCAGTAACCCTCAGAGTCCAAAACCTTACAATACCATATCAATCTTGCAAAGCACCTCAGATTCAATTCTTATGAAGTCAACATATCTAGGTTTTTTATAAAATGTCTTTTATGGCTGTCATTCTCTTTTAATAATGTTTATAAGAAGCTTTTACCTTATCTATTTCATTAAACTGCATGTGTTACATTTTAATGAGGATTCACCTGCTTCAACTATCATTCTAAAATGGGGTCCTAAAAACGTCAACAGGATTTACCCATGATAAAATCTCCAATAAACATATGACTTGCACGTGCTATGACTTCACAATATGTTTTGAGCATTTTTCTTAATATTTACATATTAACAATATTAGAATCAAAATAATTCATGGCAGCCATATGTTTGTTTCTATTTTAACATGGGCTGTTAATGTTTTCACAAATTTTATACCTCGCTTAAACTCCAGTCCACGTTAAAATCATCAACAAACTTACGGCTGCCATAAATTATTTCTGAATTAATATGCCAATTTGAAAATTTTCAGGACAAATATCCATATCCAACTTGGTCTTTTAGAAGTAAATAGACTGTTTGTGTATTGGCTACTTACCAGTCTGAGTACTAGTTGGAGGTCTGAAGGAAAAGTCTCCACTCTGACTGATACCAAATGGTCTACCTGCTGGCACAGATATCTGGGAAACCTCACTTCTACTAAGGCCTACAACACGAACTAGTTAATATTTAATGGCAATCTAACTTTAATATAAAGGTACATTCTAACATGTTACGCACTGAAATTTTACCAAATTTGTTGAGACATAATGTTTTTTTTAATTTGTTGACTGTTAGGAATGTTGTTATGACATTGGTATCACAAGCATATACAGGTATTTTCATTATACCATTTACCAAGCTTATCATACATTTGTATATAAACCCGACCTGTTGAGAACTCTTCCAGACCTTTAATTTTCTAGTGACAATGCCTGCTTAATGTTCACATTGGCAATCATTACTGAAGTTATGAAAGCCATTTTGTTAAGTGTCTGCTTTCTGGGCAGAGAGTAGTAAAATGTATTGAAAATGTAGCATGCTGTATGTATCAAATGCTTTCAAACATTTGTTAGCAGGACAAAATATTTTTCAATTTTCTGGGAAACCATTAGATCATGGGATGCTTTGATATTCAAATGACTCGTACTGTGCTCCATGAAAGCTTTTCAGCAAATTTCATATACCGGTAATTGATTTGTTTTCAAAATTTGACAATTTTTTTATGCACACATTTCAGATCAAAGAATGAGTAGTGCATATGTAACTCCAACAATGGTCAGATGAACCTCTGAGCAAGTACATATGAAGTAAGAAATAATCTGTTGTTTCTGCATGTTAAAAAATACCAAATTTTAAGTAACTCCATACATACATGTAGTATGTGGACATGGTGGAGGTCATATAGATTGATTGATTGATTGAATGGTGCTTAACGTCCAGTGGCAAATATTTCATGCATATCCAGGACGGGAGCATATTAATGATGAGTGATGATGAATGAACCCTGCTTTGTACTAGACCGATACGCTAAGTCGGATTTTGAACGTGCTAGCTCACGAAAGCAACAGTCCACAGGAAGATTTGCCACTTTACCCAGACACATTATTCTGACTCTGGACCGACCAGTCTTTGCTCTTACTCCTAAATGCTGCATGTTAGCGGAGAAGCAGCAAATACCAATTTTAATGTCTTTGGTTTGACCCGGCCGGGGATCGAACCCACGACCTTCAGCACTCGAGGCGAGCACACTAACCATTACACCACCGAGGTGGTCCTATAGGTTTCTGAAGTTCACACATCTTTGCAAATGTCATTACATTAGCTTCTTCCAAAAATTCCAGGTCTTTTTTATAATCAGGTGGTTTATTTTGGTCAGAACACCTTAGCTCCTTTTATAAACTAAATGTGTATTTTTCTAATTTTTGTTGTTATCTTATATTATTTGCTATCTTTGACAGAAATTTTCATGCAAGAAAAATACTGAAAACAAATTATGATTTCTATTTATATTTTTTTAAATAAAATGCAAGAGTTTAAACAACCAACAATAAAGTTCAAGTAAATTATTGGTGATGTAAATGGTACTCAATCACTGAACTATTACAACTGAAGACATAAGTTGAGAGAAGAACCTACCATTTCTTTCCTGAGAGTCTGTAGTGATCGTTTATGATCCTCCATTATACCATCTCTATGTCCTTTCTCTTTACTGTACATCTGTTGTAAGTCTTGGTTTTGTTGTCTGTAAAAACAGAAACAGCATATTGTTAACAAAACTTAAAAATACCCTTGCTCCCCATGGATTATTTGTCCTTGAAATAAGCCAATATGAAATTCCTTTCTATGTGTATATCTACAAATTGTGCCTAATGTTCAAGTAAATTTTCTTTGATATCCATTGAATGGTTTAGGAGATGCACTAACAATGTATATGGACAGACAGACAGACAGGGTGATTCCTATATTTCCCCCAAACTTTGTTTGTTGGGGTAAAATAACAGAAAACAGTGAGACATAACAAGACAGTTGCCTACACAATCAAGCATCAAAAACATCAAAATGTAAATAAGCTTTCTAAACATTTAAGATCATGTATTAATCCAGGCACTCTTTTTGTATTTGAAAATGGAACAAAAGTGAAATAAAATCTTACTTGAGTCTTTCTATAATATCTTCCTTGTTTTGGATTTCTTTCTGACATGCCCCGACCTTGCCATGAAGTGTTGAAACCTCTGTCCGCAATTCTTCCACATCTCTGTTCATAAATTGTGTCCTAGAATCTGACCTTGGTGACCTAGATAGTTGTCTTAATTCTTCTAACAGTCTATCTTTATCCTAGAATGACAAATATTCCATGAACAAAACCTTAAATGATTACCAATAAAGTCTTAAATATTTATGACCATTTTCATTTTTCATTTATGGCAATTTCAATAGTCTAATTCAGTAATATGATAATTTTTCATTTTACAATTCCCAAAAGTTCAGTGAACAATAAACAGCTTAAATTGGTTGGAAAAAATTGCAGGTAAAAGACAGAAGTGTCCAAGTCATATCGTTTGGGTATGAAAACCCTCAACGTAAAAACAATTTTAATAGAAAACCTTTGTTTCAATACCTGTGACAAGTCATTTTTCTCTTTCTCCAGTCGATGTAATTTATCCTCTAATTTTTGAAACTGTAATGATGTGGCAGTACTCTGACCATTACCAGGACCCATTTTATATTCCTCTAACTGGGCTGTTAGATTTTCTACTTCCTATATAAATAAATGACCATGTATAAACTTTGAGGACATTCTAACACAAGCATTATTTAATGTTGAATACTTCAACATGTTTCTTTTTCTTCTGGAAAACTTATTTTCATCATATACTATTGAAAGAATCTTTTAACAAAATTTTAATGTCAGTTTAAGGGATACCAACAACATTACTAAAATAAATTTTGATTATTTAATATGCTTTATATTTTGTGTAGATATTTACTTGGAACAATAAAAGAAAACCTAAAGATTTAAAGAAATTTCCATCACACATTTCACTGGAATAATTAAATAGATTTATCATCAAAAAGTTGGATCACTGAGATGCATTAAATTAAATATCAAATGTTATTGTATAGCAACGTTATATTCCCCATAGAACGTAACCAAACGTTAGCGTGCAATATTCCACGATATTGCACACCGTGCAGTATTTCTCTGAATAAGCGACGTCATTGGTGTTGAAAATTGATGTTTTTAGCAGTTAAACGGTTTTGCCATACAATAAAGGGGTTATTGCACGAATATTGATGAATATTATCCCTCGTGGAATATTTATTGCACTCGCAAGCTCGTGCAATGTAACATTCTACTCAGGACAATATTTACCAATATTCGTGCAATAACCCTATAATACTTGATTAAAACATCTATCTGATTTTTACAGAGTTATTTTCCTTAGATGTTGGATGCCCCTTAAGTCTGCAAATTGAAAATTATAATACATGAAACATTTCAAATCATGCCACCTTGGTTTAAACTTTACCTGGTACGAGACCAAAAGGTGAAGGTTGTGATCACATATCAAAGATGAATTGCAGTCATTATTGAAGGGAAGTCAATAATAAGGGATTGCCATTAAGAAATAGTGAGGGTACATTGTTTTTTTCCCTAATGATTGCAAAATTTAATCAATTCACTCTCAGTACTTGATAGAACAAATCTGAAAGGGAGATAACTTACTTCTTGTAATTCTTCAATTTTATTTCTGGATTGTCGTTGTTCATTAAAAAGATCTTCTTTGGCTGAGTCTAACTGTCTAACAAGTTCATCTCTCTCCAGCTCTAAACCATCCATATGTCGTAACCTCACTTTCAAACTGGCATTCTCTTCCTCTAAAGAGGTCACCTGAAGAAACAATGTGACATTTGAACACTGAATTCTGAGAAGAATTTAAATATCTGCAAGTTTCATGAATTGAACATTCTTAAAATTTTACAGATATGATATAAATCTGAAAAATGATACACTGCATAAAATAATGATTTACAATTACTACTAAAGGAGTAGGTTCAATAAGGACCGTTTTCAGCCTCAAAAATAATGTTTAGTATAAATTTGAATTTTTACATCTTTTGCAAACTATAATGTCATATCTTTAAGACTTAATTAACCTTTTTGATAAAAATTGTTAAATTTAGTGATTTTCAACTGCTCAAACTTCGTCCAAAAATGGGAAATCCAACAAATAAGCCGAATATTGTCTAATTTA
>JARWCS010351821.1:0-11033 GCA_034783895.1 Geukensia demissa
TTTAACTTGTTTTCGTCCTGAATATGCATGAAATATTTGCCACTGGACGTTAAACAACAATCAATCAATCAATTTTTAACATTTGTAGATTTGCCATTTAATATATTCTGCATCTTTTCACATCGTACAATTCTTCCTCGCTCAACGAAGGAAACCTGCCGACAGTTTAAGACGACATTTTCGGTTCTGTATAATTGTAAAACGCACGTCCAGAATCAACACGGTAAATTTTCTGGTAAATATAGCATATATTTAAAAGAAAGAATAGTATATATAGACCGGTTGAGTTATTTAATGTTGTTATTATAATAAAAATATATAAATTAAATGAATACAAATCTATAAGTTTATAAAGAATTATTATATTGGACCGGACTGCCGGTCCAAATACGATTATATGGATCGGATAGGCTAACAGAGATTAATTGTTACAATATTCACAGTAGGATTAATATAAAGATTTAATGAAAGATTTTTTAAATGATATTACTGGTAACAAACTTGTACAGATGTCCTCTTTAAACAATATTAAAGAAATTAAGAATCTTGAAAAATATGCAAATGGCTAAATATGTTCCGATTAATTTTAAAAACTTTGAATACATGTAATATATCTTATGCTACATTCTCCACATCTTATATCATCTATTTTGATTAAGATATATATTCTATTGTTAAAATGAAAATTGAATGCACGTTTATGTAAACCTTATCATATATCTGTATATAACAAACACTACAAAAGATACATAAACAATATTTACTTTAAAAAAGTATATTTTATAATTTTTGTGGTCTTTTGTATGCTATTGATTGTCTTCTGTCCGTTGTCCATTGTCACATCTCTTTCACAGGTTAGGGGAGGGTTGAGTCCTCACCAACGTGTTTAACCCCGCCACCTACTTATGTGCCTGTTTCAAGCCAGAAACCTGTAATCCAGTGGACGTCGTTGGTTTTATATTTAAGTGTTATTTGTATTACATTGCTATACTTATTTTGCCGATAGTTATTACATTTGTGTATCATCACTTTTTTTTATTTTTGGGCCTTTATACAGCTAGCAATAGAGTGTGGATATGTGTCCATTATTACAGTTCTTAGGACAACCTGTAGATGTTTGTAATTTACGTTTTTTTATAGCTGTCCTATAGACCATCATACCACTCTGTTTATTCAATACTTTTTGCAATTGTCTTGTCTTTTGACTGAAGGGTTTCGTTTGGTCCTTTGATCCTCGAATTCTCTACCTGCTTTTTTATGTATTGTATCTTCACGTAATTTAAGCTATTCTCCTTTTATTATAATTAGAATAATTTAGTAATACCAATCATGCAGTTTACCTGAAAAAAGATACACCCTATAAAACTTCACATATAATTATTTCAATCGGAAAAGCAAAATTGCTTGGGCACAATTTCAACGGTTCCACTGTAAAATATTGGGTTATTTCCAATATTTAACGACTTAGTTAACGTTGTAGGTTACAGGTCTTCGTAATAGTGACAAAAGTCGACATGGATAATTAAATCCTTTGTATTTTTAGGAACAAACTCTAATAGATGTTACAATACAAAGACGATAATTAACAAAAGACAACTAAGACATTTCCTTTCGTCAAATTTCTAAAAACGTTGATTAAATTTTAAATAGTTGATTAGTTTGATTGGTTGATAATTTTGATTAGTTGATTTATATTGTTTTATTAATTTTGACATGAAGGTCTTTCTCTGTATAATAATAATATTTTTGCTAAATACAATTCAGTATTTTAAAGAATGAATACATTAAGTGCAACAAGTCTTTCTGATTTTGGGTATACTAGGAAATTTATAACAATATATCAAAATATAACAAAATAAAAAATAATTTTTACATAGCTATTTGTGGTGTTTTTTTTTTTTCAATCATCTGAACCTTCAGATTTATATCATGTTGACTCGTTGGAGTGCGCTGTTGTTTCCCACTAAGGCTGGCAGAATTAATTTTGTAAAAAGCTTACCACTAGCAAGTGTCCAATGATAGATTTGGGTCTTCACATTCGGGTATTTTTTCGAAGTTTTTCAGTTTTGGATTACAAATGAAGTTTACTAAAAAAAGATTTTACACGAACTCGATAAAGACGCAAAAGACTTCAAGACATGGCAGGGACGTTAATCTTTTGGGAGCATCTGGCCTCAGTTTCATAAAACATCTCAAACTGAGATTTTCCTCAGATCCTTGTTTTTTCATCAAATATTGAATTTGCTGCCTCATACCTAGTCTAGAAATTTACTGTAAGGAAGGATTAAGAACAAAACTTTACGACGAGACATATCACTGTGTTTTGTTCCGTTTGTATATGGCAACATTCAAGCCACACATTTTCGGTCGCCATCATGAATTGATTGACCGATACGAAATATCCATTTCACAAATGACAATTGATAGCTTCCCACTGTCAAAACTTTCCTTTACCGGGTGACTACACACCGGCTTTGTATACTGAGTAACATGACGGATGCAACGAGTGGAGCAAGAGTTGCTAACCCTTCCGGAACACCTGAACTCATCCTAGTTTTTGTAGGGTTCGTGTTAGTCTAAGTTAAGTTTTCAGTGTAGTGTTGTGCCTACTATGTTTGTCTTTAGTTTTGTTTTTTTTTTTTTGTTGGCTACGGATTTGTATGTCTTCTGATTCAAAGATTTTTTTCTGCCTTTTTGGTATCTTCGAATTCTCTTTACCCTAGTTTTTGTACGGTAGGGTTGTAGGGTTCATGTTTCTCAAGCTTTAGTTTTTAGTGTAGAGGTGTGTACTATGTTTGTCTTCATTTCATTTTGTTGGCCATGGTCTTGTCTGTCTTCCGACTAAACGAATTCTTTTTATGTGAATCTTCTAATTATGCCAAACTGGTTACTTAAATTTGCTGTATTTGCTTTAAATTCTAAAGCAATGAAACTACGACGATGCTTTAGCACGTATTGCACCGAGTAGTTGTCTCAACCACTGGACTTAGTTTCCTATTTCGATTTGTTTGGATATAAGTACACTTGGTACAATGTTTGAAACGCACATATAGCATAGCAAATTCACCATATTTTTCAACTTTGGTAACCTGTATTTGGATCTTGAACTTCCTGTATTTTGGCTCTTATGCTACTAATGAGCGGTTACTTCATGAAATGCCCATAAATCATATAAAATCCACCATACTTATGTAAACGTATTTTGACGTTTTGGTAAACGTTATGTCGTTGTTTTTATGTTTAAGTGTTGCTTGTTTTGCATTGTTTACTTATTTGGTCGATATAGTTGTTATATTTGAATATCATCACATTTGATTGTTGGGGCTTTTAACAACTTGCCCTAGGGTGTGAACATGTGTCCATTATTGAAGGCCTTAAGGCAGAAGTTTAAGATGATGGCTGTCTCATAGACAATCATTCCACATCCCATTCTTCTATATTTAACACAAATGGGTCGATGCCTCTCCTGGTGGACCAGAGGTCCCAAAAGATATTCATCATCCCAGATGACAGACGTGTCTGACATGTAATTTATCAAATAATGTTTTACAGAAATTAACTGTATTGTTAAAATTCTTAAACTTTGAACAACGAAGATGCTTTTGAATGTAATTCGTACTTTTATTCTAATGATGAGAGGTTACCATTGAAATGCGAATAAAGCATTTCAAAATTCACTATACTTATGCAATATTTGTAAACTTATATTTGCATCATTTTGTTGGCCATGGAGCATGAGATAATCTTTGACTTCCTATGTTTCGGTTCTAATGCTACTGATGAGAGGTTACTCCTTGAAATGTACATATAGCATAGCTAAATTTTCCATAATTATTTAACATTGGTAATTTTTGTATATTTTAACAACTGACATCAACATCCCGAAATACCGCAGTTCTAAATGTGATGATTTACTATCTATAAAGCTGCATGGTCACAATTTTCAGTTGAGTTCCCTAGTAAAAACAAGGAAATCTATAACAAAAATGCGAAAACTTTCAATTTTTTGCTATTTTGCAATGAATCTTTTTAGTAATCAGTGTTGTATTTTCATTAGCAGCAGCATTATCAAGTGGAACAATAGTAATATTCAATGGAACTGAACAAACAGAAACTACAAAGTTTCGGTTCTTAAGCTATAAACTTAAGTCGAAGGTACTTGGTCAACTTTAGGATCTGCTACGCAGTTACCTTTGTCTTGAGATTTTGGAAAGCCCAAATTGCAAAGGAAAAGACCTCGGAATTTCAGAAATATTTAGACAAATTAAATTTTTTACAGTTACCTGCTTACAATGATAAATGAAGAGTGGAGTGATCAAAGTTCACAAATCAACCACAGCATGTAAATTAATTTATTCTAATAATTAATGAGAAAAATGTGTAATTAATCCCAACCTCATCATTTATAATAATTAAACAGATCAAAGGTGAAAAGAGCAAAAACCCTAACCACCAACCACAAGGTATTAATGCCGGGTTTTCCGTGTTTTAAAAGTGTCAGCAGCTTTTTATTAACTATATGAGATTATTTAATGCAATTCATCATATCTCATTTTCTCTATGGAATTTTGTATCTCTTTTCACGTTTCAAATTTTAAAACTCAGTACGTTTCAGATTTCTCACTAATGTATTTCATTTTGTGACAAATTGCGAATTTAATTCTAAATTTCATCTATAAGTCTTTCACATTTTTTACCAAATTATTAAGCCAAGAAATGTATTATTATCATGTTTGTATAAGAGCGAGGAGAGTTTATAGAAATTTATGGCGTAAATGGAATTTACAGATACCAATGGGGCAGACAGAAATCGTTAAGTCGGAGGACAGACAAGACCATGGCCATTGAAATAAAACGAAAGACAATCATAGAACACACGACACTACAATGAAAACTAAAGCTGGAGTAACACGAACCCTACAAAAACCAGGGTGAGTTCAGATGCTCCGGAAGAGTAAGCTACTCTTGCTCCACTTGTGGCACCCGTCGTGTTACTCAGTAGTCAAAGCCGGTATATCGTCACATATAATAAGCATAAATCATGTTTTAAAAAATCATAGCGATCGTAGAAATTTCCAAAACGTCCAAATTACAATCAATTCACATCCTTAGGCTACCTTAGGATTTTCAACAATGGTCAAATTTCCAAACCGCAATGCCCCGAAAAAAGGCGTGTTCTCAAATACTCGGTATTCAAATGACAATAATGATACTGCGTTACATATATAAGCACCAGATTAAGGAGTTGAAACAAACGTTGTTGAAATAGATTTTAAAGTACTTAAAATGCGACCTTAAAATAAAATTTTCCTGGAAAAGATTCGAAGATACCAAAGGGGCAGCAATCGGAAAATTTTTAGGGTTTTATACTCAAAAGACGCACTTCTTTATTGTAAATGATACTCACATTTCTTATCATTGTTTCTTGCTCATTTATATATAATAAGTTTTCATTATTTCGTTTCATAAATGTTGCGGTGTTTTGGATTTGTATCTAGTCATGATATAATGTACGGTCGAAGTCATAAAAACTTTCAAACAGGTAAATATGTTTTGGAGGTGTTATATCGACAAAATACCAGACAAGAAACAGTATAAAGAAATGAATGATATAAGGCCTTTTACTTGGCCCACATTTTGATATTTTATTTAAAACTTGGCAGTATCTGACTACCGATAAGAGGTAACTCCCTTAAATGGGCTAATGCCTAATATATTTATTCAACATTGGTGAAATTATTTTTTGGTATCTGTCAAAGTCCCTTGTCCAGTGATGGAAATGCTGTCTCAAGAAGTTTTTTAAGCAAATTTCCCTTTAAAAGCTGGTGTATCTTTTTAAGTTAATCTTATATAACGATATTTTACATTTATTACTCTTTTTGAATGATATTTTACTGTTGAAGCTCCTTATCAAACAGATTTTGATTTTGCATGAATATACAAACAAACTGAAACAAATAAGTAGAATAAATCTATATTTATGATTAGACGTATATATCTAAGAGAAATTTCATTATTTATTTTTTTTCTAGTTTCTTTATGCTATAGTAACAGACCGATTCAGAAATTCAACTTTTCGACTTCGTATAATGCATTGCGCAATATAAGCGTCTTCGTAAACAACGTCTTTGGCAATGAAAATTAATCAGAACAATTATGTTTTGCATTTTCGGAACGGTCCATTTACGTTTAGTTCAGAGCCGCAACAGGTGTGGGAACCGATCTTCCGAAATAGAATACATCTGTTTGTCCGAAAAAAATCTTTATCTGAGCTTAAATGGTGAGATTTAGTGCAAAAACATAACGCTAAAAACAAAGATATTTTTAGTTATGATAGTTTTTGGTGAAACTGCGAAACTGGCTTTTGAAATCTCATTCTATCTTTATATGTTTTTATTATATTTTTCTTGCCAACACATTCGATTTTAAGTATATATTTCAGATTTCATGTCAGTATTATTTTACCCCAGGTTTCAAACTCAAGTCAAGTACAAGCTGGCAAAAAAGAATAGGAAGATCACCGCGTCCTTTATATCTAAAAAGTGCAATCACCTTGTAATAGGAATATGAGATAGAAAATTTCATTGTTATATAGACACTAAATCGAGGCGATATACCAAGAAGTCGACAGTCTTTTATATTTATTCCGAAACCTGTTTTGTTTTTCAAACTCAACCTTTGCGGTTATGATTTTCGTTAGTTTTGAATGTCAAGCGGTGAAAAGCCTATTCATACTAACTGTGTTTAATGGCAATAAAATTGTGCTGTTAAGAATTTTGAATTCATAAGGCAGGCATGAAGTCAGACTACTTTCAGATGGAATAAACTTTTTATCTATTCCCTCTCTCACCATTAATTTACATAATTTAAAATAAACTCAAATATATTTGCGTCTGTTTGAACACACCAATTAGGTTCGTGTTTCCATTTATATGAAATTTCAGCTATGTTGAAAACATATCGTCTGAATAGGTCATAGGTTAAACACATGTAAAAATTTCATGCGAAAATTGTGATTATGCGTATGATTTTTCATATGATTTTTGAAAGAATATCTTCATGAACATCCTTAGATATATTAAAAAAATATTATAAAAAATCTCTTATAGGAATGTCTCATATTTAAAACACATTGTTCAAGTGAAATATATATGTTGTTTTCATATATAATGTTCGTTGCGTCTTAAAGTCAAATAAAAAATACATAAGAAATACATATGATATTCGTGTTTGGCACTTTAACATACATGTCATTTGTTTTGCTAATAGATGTTTTGTTCAAGTTGTTTGTTGTTTTAATAGAATTCGCGGATACCAAACGGCCAAACAAAAATCGTTAATTCAGAAGACAAACAAGACAATTGCTAACAGAACTAGACAGAAAATAGAGAAAAACGAAGCAAATTAATATGAGTACGAGCTGGGGAAGAGACAGCAGATTCTGCTTCACTAAAGACAGTCGTGTTGTTACTCATTGCGGCAAAACCAAGTGTTATTTCGTTTTGAAATATAAATTACAAAATTAATAATGTTGAAAAAATATCTAACATTTTGAGGTGATATATGTACATTCCAAGGTGTAATCACCCAAAGTCGTTTTTTTTTAATCTGCCCTGTTCCATACAGTGTTGTTTAGAATATAGGAGGAAATAATTATTTTGTATTCAACTATTGTAACTCTAGTTAATCTCGATTTAGGCATGAAATTTGTAGTTTATTTGTGTTTGTGTGTATTATCAGTTTTAGTAAGCTGCAAACATCTGGCATAGCAATGACACTGTTTTTCTAAAGAATGACATCTAGGAACGACTATTTGGGTATACTTTATCTAAAATATGTTACGAACTATTTAAGGAACTAATGCTATATATTTCGTACGAAATAAAACTTTGTTAAATGTAGATCTCACCTGTGTTTCGATACAATTATAACCTAACTGGATAAAACAACAATTTATAAAAAAAATGTACGTTATTGCGATTGTATAGTTTGAATTGCAATATAACAGTTGAATAATATATATGCTAATTAAAAATCCATTTCTTTCTATTGTTTCTTTCATTCATTATTTCTTTTTTAGGTCTCAATTGTAGCTATTTGACTTCTCCTTTTTTAATTCTGAGTGGAATCACAAGTGTATACATGTGTCAATGGTGGTATCAAATTTTGGTGTCCAAGACACAAACTGCTAGAGTAATTTGCATTACCCTATTATTCCGCACGTTGGTTAACCACATATGTAGTTGTTCATTTAAAATATAAAAATACAAAGTTACCAATGTTGAATAAACATGGAAATTTTGGGTATGCTATATGTACATTTCAAGGAGTAACCTCTCATTAGTAGCATTAGAACCGTAACATAGGAAGTCCTTGATCCAAACATATCAAAAGAAGCGCTCAAATTCAAACAAGTCGAAATGCGAAGACAACCTCGATGGCAGGGAAAACTACGTGCAATACTTTCCGATGTCTTTCCGTATTTTCAGTGCTTTAGAATTTTAACCAATTCATCAAATTTGTGTAAAACATTGTTTGATCAATTTTATGTCACACAAGTCTGACAACTGAGTTGGTGAATACCCCCGGAGACATGATCCACCAGCAGCGGCACCGACCCAGTGGTTTCAAAATACAAACTTACCAATGTTGAATAAATATTGAGAATTTTGGTATGCTATATGTAAATTGCAAGGAGTAACCTCTCATCGGTAGCATTAAAACCAAAACATAGGAAGTCCAAGATCCAAACTTAGCAAAAGTTTCAAAAAAACTTTTATCAAAATTGGTCTATTTATCGTTTATTGCAAATTTTACCACCACGAAACCTCCCAAAATGTGTCGATTCTAAATGCAACGTTGCTCATACATTTCCTGACACCAAAACCTTTTGCTTCTGGTTCCTTATTTTTCGTCTTTTTTATTGTTCTGCATTCGCGCAACTATGATAAAATGTGAAAGCAAATTATCAAGATTTGAAAGTCTGAATTCCCTTCATTATTTATCATTATTTTAAAGGGTAACGCGTTGATCTTGCAGAATTTTATAGGAAGACACACTATTTATACGCGAAAAATAGTGGCACAGTTTTTCCAGTAATAATATATATTATGCACACAGTTTAGGATCGAAATGTTGGACTGTGCAAAATTTAGCGATATTGACTAAAACATAAACATTTACGTGTAAACAGAGCTTTTTTCGACATTGGATTTCGGAATTTTATAAATAAGATAACTATATTATATAGTTAATATTTACCATCGTATATGGGTTTTTTTTATTCTTCTCTTAATTTCGATTTGAGATGCTTGGTCCCTAGTACTTTCTATAATTATATTTTTCGAAATTGGCTTAACACTACTTTTGGTGAATTCATTACTTTTTCCCAAACGTTTTGCATTTCCCTATTGTCATTTCCTTTTTGTTCTCTCATCAAACAAATACACTAACTTTTTAATCTATATAAGAGCTCATTATAAAAAGTGGAAAGCCGCTTGTTAAAGTCTTTGCAGAGCCTCTAGATGTTCAATTTCTAGCCATTTTTTGTTACAATATGATGCGGTGTCCTTGACATTTATACTCAGAATTTTTCCTTTTCGAAGATATTATTGTACAGAGTAAAAGGGTCCCTCTATACCTAAGTTCCTCTTATCCAAAAGAGTTTAAAAATTGTCTAGTCCAACCCAGCAAACAAATTCAGAACAATCATAAGTTTTCAATAAGATTTAGGTTTTCGATTTTTCTCGTCGTCTAGATCGGTTGGCAACAAAATTTGGACCCTTCTGTTTTTTTTATTTTCAAGTTAAAAGACGAGATTCGGCATAAAAACGGAGGTGGTTTTTTATGTTTAAGTACAACATTGTAAACATTGTAACGTTTTAAAATACAACCAATGTTGAATAGCTATTATGATTTTTTTTATATGCTAAACCCGCACCAGTTGCATCAGAGATAATACATATGAAGTCTGAATTTCATCACATTTTATTATTTGGGTTATTTACAGCTTGTCTTACGATGTGGGTTTCTATTACTATATGTGAGTGCATGTTATTGACTTGTTATGCCCGTTCGGACCCTTTGATTAGGTCTAATAAAGAATTTGATAAGGTCTAATTACTGAAGGCCTTGTATAACCTGTTTCAATTTAAACTTTTTAAAAGTTGTCTCATAGATACCACACCTTACTGTAATGCGATGTCAAAAATGAACTATTAGACAAGTGAATGATTCACTACCAGAAAGACAATGCGACAACGTTCTTGGTTCCTTTATTTACTATCTATACAGCAGAATTTAGTAGTTACAGTAAATTTTGGTTGCATTCACCTGCATTTATATGGTATACATGCTTATCTGGTTTCTCTAAGTTTAATTTTTGTTGGACGTGTAATAATAATTAGGTGTCTATAACACGTATTTACATTTTAATCTAAATGTGCAAGGTGCCCGGTCAGTTTGTATTTTTCTAGTTCAAATTATTCAATGTAGTTGAAAATATTCAATGTGTATTTAAACAATATTAAATCTGAAAACTATTTCTAAAATCGATTATTGAACATGTTTCATATTTGTTAATAATATTTAATCTTTGATGCAAATATGTTGTTCTTTTTATTATGCTATATTATTAATTAATGCATATTGTTTGTATAAATTCTCAATTTATTTGACATAAAATGCATATTTTTTTAACATTTTTATTCTAGATGATTATTGTGTATTTGATAAAATCCCAATGGCGTTAATATGTCTGAAAGTCTAATAACATGACATTAACGTACAACATGTGGTCCATTAAATACTCTTTAATTAAGAATTAATTTTTACAACATCTATAAAATTTACTTTGTACAAACTTGTAATAATATCTTACTTGTCATTTGTCATTTTTATGCATTGGGCACTCGTGAAATTCAGACTTGTATTGTAACCTGTGGTGTGACTTTGTATTTGTTGTAGATGATTTTTTTTTATGCACGTCAAGTTGGGTATATCCTTTTCATTTATAATAGCGTTTTGTGTTATTT
>JARWCS010351832.1:0-11032 GCA_034783895.1 Geukensia demissa
GGGCCTCCCCTATCCGCCACCTGGGGTTGGCGCTGGGTTAGCTATGTGGGTCGAGCCCTGGAGACCGCTCCGGTGCCCAGCTGATTGTAAGGACACTATCCAATACAATCAAGGAGGATCAAAGTATCAGTCGAATAGGTTTGTTTTACATCAACACTTGATTGTAAGTGTCCATTTTTATCAATTCAAATTTTCTTTAATATAAATAAGTTATAAATTAGAGGTTTCTACTCCTCTATTCATCACAACCGAAATAGTGACTCGAGATGTACCTTACTGTGGCTCTTCTCCTCCTTAATATATTAAGTTTAGTAATATTTTCGAGTGTCAGTTAAAATTATCACCCAACAACTGGGTTGACAAATGCTGAAGCGGTTTGCAAACTTTTTTTGTGAAAAATATTAATTACAGGACGAAGAGCGGTTCTGTGTTTCATTCTTGGGTGATAGGAACTTAACTGAGAACAGAGGCGCTAGCACATTCGTCAATTTTTCCAGACCGTTACTCCGATTAAAGAAAGACTTATTGGAAATAGAAATATCATGGCAGTAACTCAAGACATCTGCTAGTATGCCACCAATTAAATATTTTTGTGTGTTCTGAACTGCAAGGTCCAACGATCTATAAAATTTTGCCATAATTACTCATTTACATGAGGCAAAACATAATCAGAACAATTTTAAGGGGGGACAAAAATTTATCAACTTTACCTATGTCAGGTTTTTATACAAGCAAAATAAACTTTAATAGATGCAATAAGTTCACTTATTGGGGTTTTTTTTTTGGGGTAACTACCACCGTACTTGAAATCTTTAAAAGATAACTCACTAGATTCTTCAACCAACTCACGACTTTCAAAATAAGGGTCACGAAGGTCCTCGCCCATATAGGCACTCTCAAGAATTTCTTCAGATTTTGAATTTATATCATCACAGTCTACAGTGACTGAAAAATTTTTAGGAACAATTGTATTATATAAAGGATCCTGAATGTTTATGGCTTACAGGATATATATTGAAGGAGCTGCCCATAAACTGAGCATTATTATAAAAAAACTTGGGATTTTGTCGTCCCTCGCAGCTAAAAGGCTCATAACAGTCAACAACTTCACTATTCTGATACTGATGGTAAAAAACTGAAAATGTTACTCTTTTTTTAGGAACACTTAAAGCTGCGGGTGCTTGCTGGAGAATAGCCATAGGTTTGGGTAAAGCCTTAACAGTTTCCGTAGCGGAAACGCCCAAAACACTCTAAGCCAATTAGGACAACCGGTTTCCGTGTCCGACAGAAAAAAAATAAAAAATTGCAGCTGTCGTCCATGATTGGAACAGCATTACGCAAAGTATCACCAGCAACAGAACACTCTAATTCAAACTTAATTAAATGACTAACAACCATACTTACTGAATCCCTAATACGACCCTTACTCCCATTTGTTACGGAATTTCAAGCGAATCATATTGTCAATAAAATTGTCGCTTCTATAAAGCCTAAGATCGTCAACCATAGTAACCTGTTAACCGTCCGGTTTTTTACCCTTTACCCATTTCTAAATAAGCTTGAAAAAACTTATATGCCACGAGCCGACTGTACACGTGGCACTGCGAAAAGTAAAATATATTTTTCCGTGCACGGGTGTTTAATACTGGGTAACACATGATAGGTCATGTGACCCTTTCTATTGTTTATTTCGGAGGGCTTTAAAGTGTGAGGCGACTTTCAGGATACTCGAGAAACTTAAAAATGACTGAATTGAGGAGATATATTGATTATTTATTAGAAACTTATTGGCTGTTTAATTGAGGCATCGCTGAAGACTTATTTTTTTATGAATAAACTTACTTAAATAATGTAATTTTTTGTGCCTGTAAATAAAATATGTTGAAATCGTCTCAGTAGGTAAGACGCATCGATCACATATTGCTGTCTTATGCGAATAATATAATTTTATATGGACATTACTCTTTGACAACCAATCATAATACAGTGTTAGTAGGCAATTATATAAGTACTTTGTGAACGATAAGGAGATACTAGTGTAAAAACTGAATTAATAGTTGCATTTAACCATTTATAAAGATGAAGCGACAAACAGTAAGGAACATATTTTATATTTTAGAAATTATCTTTTTTGATTCCATTTGGCCGATTTTTGCTCAACATGGACAATTGAAATTAAGAACTGGAACTGATTCCAAGGGAGCGAATTTGAACACTACTAGTAATCCATCTACCTTTGAGACTTTCGTTACTTCAGATAGACCGGGAGATTCATCACGAACAAATGAAACTATTTTTGAAGTGTTTTTGGTCGTAGTTACGGAGAATACCGACTACAAGGACAGTACAGGACATCAGACAAACGAAGACCACCCGTACATGTATACAAATGTGAGTAGTGCATCTGAATGGAATTCCACAGAAAATGTTTCCGCCATAGATACAGAGGATCGGGCTAACAGGCACAGAACAAGTCATCAAACAAGTGTGATCATCACATCAACCCACTTGGAGAATGTTATGAATTCAGCACTTGCGATTATGTGTCTAGCCTTAGCATTCAGTTTTGTCATTGTGACGAGAAATGCCTCTTATATCAGGATTGCTGCGTTGATGCAAATGAAACAGTTGTTGCAAGCACTACTTCAACACCTTCTTCCAGTCAGGAATACTTGTGTACGTCATTTTCAACAAAACGAAACCCAAATTTTGGTATTTACATAGTAAGAAGTTGTCCAGACAATTTCAAAAATACAAAAATCAACATAAACTGTACAACAGACGACATTCTAACAATGGGACCATGGGTTATAAGTAAAGATGATACTGTTTACCAAAACAAATACTGCGCAGAATGCCATAATGTTGGTTACTTTAAAGTTTTCTCTGTTAACATCTGGAACCTAGATGAGGCATTTGTTTCTGAAGACAAAACACCTTACATGGAAATCCCCATATGGACCTCTGGTATATTATTCTCCTCCAGCAAATACATTTCCCAGATATTGTATCTTTTTTCAGCCAGCAACGCACTCGGAACTTGAATGCAAGGCACACGGGTTAATGCCAGTTTATGGCAAAACTATGTTTTACAATTACATGTATCGAAATGAATTTTGTGCCCCATTGTGAAATACGACATGCTTTAAAAACTATACAGATGACTTATTCGTAAAGGATCTTCCAGGAGGAATCTTTCATGGTTTCTATCCATTGACAGTTATGTTTTCATTTGATCAAAATGAATGTAGATATCAGGTAAGAAACTTTAATATATGGCGTATATATCATGTCAAAATTCACCATACTTATGTAAAGTTTGTAAAGTAGTTATTTAAAGGTATACAAATAGAAAAACATAGCACCACCGAATAACCAGGAATAAAACCAGTATAACAAAAAACCGAAATGTTTATGTCCAAAACTCGTGAATGCAAGAACAAAACGTTGGTTGTAAAGAAATATATGGGATTTAATGATTATCATAGAAGAATATGAAAGGCGATTTTTGCAGTAAAACAAGTCAGTTTTAAGTATTGATACTCACAATAAAAAAAATCATGGAAACTTAATAATTTGTCTTTTAAATTGTCACTTTTAAGTCTCTTTACATATCCACAAATCACTATCGACTGTATCCACCACGACTATAACCCTGCCTCTCATTCCTATAGTAAGACGTCGGTTGTCTTAATGAGCCAGATTCAGCCATTCTTGGTGTCATGCGGCTTCCATCAAACGACGGTCTTGTACAGGAGGTTGCCGTGCGTGGACACGACGGCATAACATATCCAAAATATGCTCTATTGAATGCAAATCCGGGCTCATGACTGGCCAATGAATAGACGTTAAAGCTTCAATTTGTAAATGTGCAGTAACTGCCATTGAACGACGAGGACTGGCGTTGTCATCCATATACACAATTCTTGTACCTTATGAGTGGTTCTCAAAATGAGGCTAGTCTAGAGATCAAAATTTGATACTTCAAAGAGTAAAGACAAATTTGAAACGAGAACAAAAGGAACAAAGGCTTAGAATCCACGAACTCCTTTACAAAACAGAAGTCGGATCAGGTGCTGTAGAAGGATAAGCATCCCCTTTCTTGCGCGCAACACTCGTCTTTGAATCCTTAAACTCTAATCCGGGTTAACATCAATCCGATAAGATGTCATCTTATTGTTGTATTTCCCGTCCATAACTGGTTGAGATGTCACAGAATAGAAGTTCCTTCATAACACATGTTCCAAAAGGAAGAAATATTCCATAACATTATTTCTCCTGGAACAAATATTACAAGATTTGTTCCTGACGGAATAAAGGATATAGAATATTTGTTCCAAAAGGAACAGACATTAAGCTATTGTTTATAACAAAGTTTCCAGTGGAACTTCTGTTAGGCGGAACAAATATACGTTGACAGCGATACACTGATACCATATAATCAACCAATTCATGTTGGCGACCATAGAATTTAAGGAGGGACGACTTTAACCTTGATTGGATGTATCCTTGTTGTAGGTAATTTAGCGACAACAGCAATGCTCTCTTCAGAAAATCCTGTTTCTTGGAACAGGCAAGAGAATATCGAATCAACTGCGAAACATAAACCCCGTAGGCAGGGGAAGCAGAAATATTGCCACATACATATGAGAAGTTTAAGGAAAGTTGAAGTCAGCCCGTTTGTCGTAAATCTTGGAAACAAGGTTTCCCTCTTAGTCAATTTCGAGGAATAAATCTAGGTATGAAGTAGATTTTGTTGAGTCTGTGTTCTCCTTAATTTTTAGTTCGCTGGGATATATTTGGTCGAGATGTTCACTTACGTAGGATTATTCGTTGATAAAATATTTTCGATATAGCAAAAAGTAAAATTAAACGAACAACAACTAGCCGCAAAACGTCTCTGATGTACTGATCCCCATTTAATTGCCTCGTATCGTGATTAAATTCAACTTACAGTCATGGGGGACACACCATATACCATAACTGATTATCCGCCGTAGGGAAGATTTTGGGGATCGTGCCATTTGGTATGAGCTGTATTTTTTGTCTCCATACCCTAATTCGACCGTCGGTAACATGAGGAAATAGACTCTTGTCTAAAAAGTGGACCCTACGCCATGTTCTCAACTTTCAATTACAGCGTGGTATTCCCCATGCCAAACGTGCACCGCGATGTAGGTCTGCCAACAGGGGACGTTTAAAAAATCTTCTAGATCTCAACCCAGCTGACGATTCCGTTCCTTTCTTGTGGAAATACACCTCTTGGAAAGCTAGCTAGTGTTTTAAGTACGGTATTGGTAGCAAACTAAACGATGCAGTACCCTGTCATCACGATCGGATGTTTTCTTTTGTCTTTTGGATCTTGGCATGACTTTGACGTCATTAGTTTGTGCATCTAAACGTTTGCTGATGATAGTATAGTTGTATCCCGTCTTCCGTCCAATAGATTGAAGGGCATTCCTGTTGAATGCATGTCGATTTTTGCCATCTTTTTGCTCCTTTAACTGTTATATATACCTGTTGCATCGGACATATGGTTAAACATCAATTATTATTGCTGTCTTTCCTCTAAATTTGCCGTTATGAAACAAACAAGTTTCTTAATTAGAAAAAAGTCACTAGGACATGAGATGTCGATCGTGTTATAGGCTTTTGACAGGTGAATTTAATGCAATACTCTAGGCCACAAGTCTGACAGTGAAGCTAGAGACGAGTTAGGACCATCTAAGACATCTGGAAAGAAAAGTAATGTTTTTAAATGTTTTTAAATACTTTATTTTTTATTTTGACTGGGAACCACATGTATGATGCATCCTTGCGTTCAGATCGATGTTTATCTTAGGAGTTCGTGGATTCCAAGCTTTTGTTCCTTTTGTTTACGTTTTATTTTTTAGTTTTAAATTTTCTTGTCTCTTTGGACTATGCACTTTTGATCTCTCGCATGGGTATTCTACACTGGACTTAAAAAAATTACAATCCCTGCTTTGTACTAGACCGACACGCTTAGCCGGTTTTATAATGTGCTAGCTCAATAAAACAACAGTCCGCAAGAAGACTTGTCACTTTACCCAGACACATAATTCTGACTCTGAGAAAGCGGAGAAGCAGCAAATACTAATTTTAATGTCTTTGGTATGACCCACGACCTTACGCATTAGAGGCGAGCAAGCTTACCATTACACAAACAAGGAGGTGGCGTGTAAAAGACGTATATTTAAAAAAAACCACAAAATCTGCTAGAATACATCAAGTTAAGTTCTTTCGCCGCTCAAAAAATTACATCACTTATTCTTTTCATTATAAACGCAAAAACATTGTTCGTTTTTGTTTAATAAGATGGTAGGCGTAGATATAAATATCTGGTTTTTGAAAAGAACAAACATTATTTTGTGATTAACCACTCTGATTCTAACAAAAATACACTGAACATGACATGAATATACTTGATTTCTTGATTGACAATATTATTGTAAAGTTTGCCGGACGTGTGTTTTTACAGACTATCGATATTCCCATCGGAATTCACTACCCCATCTCTCTTGATTTCTTGATTGACAATATTATTGTAACGTTTGCCGGACGTGTGTTTTTACAGACTATCGATATTCCCATCGGAATTTACGTACCCCATCTCTCTTGATTTCTTGATTGACAATATTATTGTAACGCTTGGCGTACGTGTGTTTTTACAGACTATCGATGTTCCCATCGGAATTCAAGTACCCAATCTCTCTTGATTTCTTGATTGACAATATTATTGTAACGTTTTGCGGACGTGTGTTTTACAGACTATCGATATCCCATCGGAATTCACGGTATAAACTATCCTTCAGCACTTTATCCAATAAGGCAAATAGAAAAAAAAACAATATATCATATTGCCGCTAGCCCAGACAGCTAGTGCACACCGGATTTATTTATAATAATAAATAACATATGATAAAAATTTATACAATAATATGGTTTATATTTTTATAAACGTTTACAATACACGCTTTTACTGAGTAAAATTTGTTGTAAATATAAATATCATTTAAAAATCTCTATCACAGACGATTTTGCCGGCCAGGAAAAACCTTGGTAAAAAACCTTTGAAAGTAAAAATTGGAAACTTGTGCCCAGAACCCAATGCAATATTCTTTTCAAGAGTTAAACTCTGGACAATATTAAAAATATATATAATTGCGGTCTTATCTGTAATTATTTTTGAAAAGCTCAAGTCTATTAATTTTCAGGAAAAAAATCTTTCAAAACATACATTAGATTTGTATTACATTTAAAATTTATGTAATATGACACAACGACTGTTGGGTAGAGAATGAGTATTTCTGAATACATTTCCCGCACCTATAAGTAATCATGTGAAAATATCGAAAATATTCTTACGCACCGTCTATACAAAACGCGGGAAATTTTCATACCCCATCTCTCTTGATTTCTTAATATTATTGTAACGTTTGGCGGACGTGTGTTTTCACAGACTATCGATATTCCCATTGGAATTCACGTACCGCATCTCTCTTGTTTTCTTGATTGACAATATTATTGTAACGTTTGGTGGACGTGTGTTTTTACAGACTATTGATATTCCCATCGGAATTCACGTACCTCATCTCTTAAAGACGCAATTTGATACAATTTAAGATTGTTCCATGGCATCAACATGAAAAATGAAGGATACTGATTAAATTCGAAGGAGACAACGCCACTATTTAACGGATGTTTTCTTCATATTCTACAGATCTCCACAAGGGCCTTAACAATGGTTGAATCCTTCTCCTTGAGAAAATGTTATTAAACATAAGACTGAAAAAATACTATAAACGGCACAAACTTTCCTGAATATCTTTCATCAAACCCGAAAAAACACTAATTCAAAGTCAAATATTTGAATGAAAAAGCCCCGGAAAATATCCCGTAATGAACTCTTAGCATCCCCTCTTAAAAACTTAATCAAAGTTACAAAAATACTTACCTTAAACAAAACTGTTAATGTTTTATTTTATTCCATTTAGCAGGATATTTAATATCAGTGTCCCCTATCCATTTCATTTATGCATCGATGGAAAAATTAAGTATACTAGTATTTGACTTCTTGCAAAAAAGAGGAATGCTACCCTATAAAACACCAACTAAAATTTGCCACAGCAATAGTAAAGTTGTATCAATAGTTTTACAATCAAATATAAAACATTATATTGTGCCGGAACTTTAATTTAACAAGACATGATGAATTATTTATTTGGGGGGCTAATGAGAGGTAAAAGATGGAATTGTTAATGTTGCGTGCAAGACAGGGGATGCTTACTCTTCTGGACACCTGGTCCCACTCCTTGTTTATATAGGAATTCGTGCGATTTATTCCTGATTTTACACAAATTGACACTCCTGATTTGACACCGACTTTGAAATTAAGGACTCCACGACAAATTTATCTTGTCTCTTTGGACTACGCACTTTTGAATGGGTATTCTACACTGGACTTATATTTGAATTATATTTTTGTTATAACACTAAAGTGCGATCTTTATGAATACACGCCGTTTTAAAACTGAGTTTTTTATGTCAGGAATGAAACAAAAAGAAATAATGGGCATTTTGTGCTGAGAAAAACTGAAAATTTTACTGCAGGATTAGTTATGTACCATAACACCCTCACCTAAAAGGCAAAACCATCCTTAACGCAGTACAAAAATCGATGTTCCTAAATATAAAACAATCGGTTTACTGAAACGTAAGTTATCCCGCGGAAAGCTACGTGTTGACAGAAACCAACGACAACGGCAATATAACATAAAAAGACAGTAATTTTTGTGCGGTCGAATAAAAATAAGACGAAAACTTCTCGTCTGATGTTTTGTAAGCTTAAATGAACTTCGACCGGAGAGAGTTCGGCAAGGTTCGGTCTCAGAAGGTGATAATTTACGCAAAAAGTTAACACACGTTGTTTGGGATGGGCGGAACAAAACAAAAACACAGCTAAATACCCCAACTCTGAAGAAGTAATGAAATAACTGGATTACTAATTAAGAAATTTGCATAAAGTAAAATAAATCACAATACTATAGCTTTACATCAGGTAGGCCTATAATATAAAATCATTATATTATATAGGCTGGCGGAGTTTGCTTGAATGACGGATTGTATGCAGATTTTCCATTCAAATTGAAGTTTTCATTCACGTCATCCATTCCATTATCATGGCAGCTTTAATTTGGCCAATCCGTCGAGAACTGCGGATTATATCGTTTAGAAAGATGGAAGCATATGAGCGCAATTCTAGCTTTCCTGATGAATTGGAGATGGAAGGGACGTTTGTAGAACCAATGCATATAAAAAGAGCGTTTGACCTTAAACAAAACCTTCAAAAGTTTAGTTGGGAGAGCAGTATTACGCTCTTTAACTTGCCAGAAGTTAATGTCTACATTCGGCCTTCTGAGGACGATGTTTACCTAGGTAGTTTACAAAACAATTTTTCCAGTTTTATGTATTGTACAGATATCAATTATGCCTTTGACAGTTACAGCGTGGCATTATGTCTAAAACTGTATATGGAAATTGATATTGTTAGAGGTGTTACAAATACTACCAGCCTAAACATAAACTATATTAGATGTTTGATAATGAAATCTGAAGAACCCAACCACACTGACTTAAGCCTTACAGTTATCACATACACTGGTATGGGAGCCTCCGTTTTTTTTTTTACTTTTGTCGTCACTAATTATACACTGAGGAATAAGGCTACACAATAGTGTTCCAGGATCAAATTTAGAAAACTTGTCCCTTGCTTTAATGTTATCAAATATTGTATTTATGGTGGGTATTGGGGCGAATGACTATAGGATTGTATGCTATTGTGCAAGTGTACTGTTACAATAATTATGGCTTTTAGTGTTTACATTTAAGTCCATTGCTTTGGTACACATGTGCAAAACTATAACGTCGATAAATGTTAAAGACACGTCAGGTCCATGGAACAAAGCGAAATGTTTGTTGACGGTTTTTGGACTCCTTTTGCCATTGCTATTTGTGGTTCCACCTATCATCATAGATTACTTCAATATCTCCAGACTTAAGTTAGATTACGCTGGATCGGTCTGTTTTCCAACAGGGTTTATTGCAAACATTGTGTAATTATAAACACCAGTTGTCTTCTTTGTATTGCTTATGTTATTACAAAGCAATCGCTTATCACAAGACATATCAGCAAATCTGCATCGGCGGAATACGTATAAGTGTCGTGACCGGAATATTCTGGATCACTGGAATAATCGGTGGAATTTATCCCACTCTGTTTTTAAGTACATGTTTGTAACAATCTGCAGTTTCCAGGGTCTTTTCATTGCAATGGCAAATTTGACAACCAAGAAAGTTTTTCGTAAATTACGGAACAAGGAAATATCATCTGATCGTTGAAATAGATAGTAAACGTTCTCTCTAAAGGGAGGGATAATTCAAAGGTTCTTTCATTTGTATTGTAGGAGTTTTTTTCATTTTTCATGCGATACTAGTGCAGTTTTTGTAAAATGTATTCTTATAATATGAAAAGGATGCAAGATATTTTCCTATAGTACATCAAACGAATTTTGCCACAACAAAAGTGAACCTCTACCAAAAGTTTTACAGTGAAATATATCACATTATATATCATTGGAATTCTAATTTTTTGCTGAAGCTGTAGCTAAACATTCATTTTAACTTGAAATCAAAAATTTTCCCATAGGGTGTAATGTTAATATTTACGACTTTGTAAATTTGCTTTGTTTTGATGGTGCAATCAACAAATATTCTCGGGTAACAAGACATGATACAATTTTTATTTTTTTGTGGTTTTATGACAGATAAAAGATGAAATTTTAGGAATAAAGTTGAATTATATACTGGTTTTTACACTGAAGAGGGATATTGATCTTTGAAAAACATGCAATTTTGAGACAATGTTTTTTAAGGTAAAAAATTTAACGTAGAGGGGTAATGGGAAATTTTTTGTGCTGAGCAAAACTAAAATTTTAACTGCAGGATAATTTGC
>JARWCS010351842.1:0-11032 GCA_034783895.1 Geukensia demissa
TCCGAATCTAATATTCTGGCTCGCTCATAATGCGTTGGGATAACAGGAGACAATATTATGCTACTGTACGAATATCACTTTGTAATATTTGTCACTCGTATTTGTATAATAAAACGCTTAATTGCAGGATAAAAATAAATATTCATGCTTACTAATTTTGCATTCAAAGTGTCTTAACTCCTTCTGAATAAAGATAAATATTCATGTTTACTGATTCTGTGTTCAAAGTGTTGTTACTCTTCCTAGGTAAATAAAAATAAAAATTCATGTTTACCGACTCTGTTTTAACTCCTCCTAAGTAATTTAATTTAACTTTTCTACTGATTCTGTGTTCAAAGAGGCATTAGTACACCTTTATAAACCTCTGAACAGGAGCAAAACAGACTTTTCCTGTCAATTCAAACAGGTTTTGCTGGAAATTCTCATATTTAATCAGTATATCTCTGTCTGTATCTCAATTTAAATGGCATGGTGCAAGTTCAAAAACCCTAAACTAGCAGTTTTCAATTTCACACTTATTTGATGTTATTTATAGGATTTATAAATGGACCGATGGCTAGGGTGTTTGTTGCTTCTTCAAAGTTAACAACACCAAAAATGACTATCAATAAAATATGGAGAAATTTAAAAACATATTTTCATTAAAAATGGTGATTTGGTCAACATCAAAAAGGTAAAAATAAAGGTAATTAGCAAACGAATGAATCAACTATGAAACCTTGGTAGACATTTTGGCCATTATATTTGATAGGCACTAATAAAATTTTTTAAAAGGATATAGTAGAAATCTATGAGTATACTTTGATCAGTAGAAAGATTATTTTCAAAATTTCAGTGTCATTGTTTCAATTATGTTATATTTATTCTGGCTGAGCTCTTTATTGTAGATATCCATGCTTGTTGTGACATTCTATGCAGTAAATTAAAAGTCCCCATTGTCATAGCTAAAGGGTTGTATGAATATAACTTAAAACTTAAACTTACCATAAAGGAATGAAGTTCATCTTCTGTCATATTTGATTTCCTAGCTAAAGCATATAATTCATAAACTCTTTTGTCTTTAAATTCTAGTTCATTGTCTTTAAAGTGTTGTTTAGAACCAAGGGTTTCAAGTTTGTCATAGCCATCTTTTATATCTCTGTTGAGCATTTTCAACTTCTTATTCTTTTCTTTATGATCAATTCCATCTAAACTGTTATCCAGTATGTCTAGATCTGTAAAGATATAATGTAAATAATAAATTACATCTAATCATCTTTTCATTTTCATTTCTATTAAGTCTAGATCTGTAAAGGTAATTTAGTATGACCTCTAAAGTATTATCGGGTATGTTTGGATCGGTAGAGATATGATTTATACAATATAATACATCTATAAAAATAGGAGATACAGCATGATTGTCCATGAGAAAGCCATCCACCAAATGACAGTCAAAATTAAACTTCTACAAGCCCAATTAGGGTCTTCAATAATGAAATGGAGTTCATACCATAACAGAAGCTGTAAAAGGCCACCAGAATACAAAATGTGAAACTATTCATAAAACATAAACTGTTATCCAGTATGTCTAGATCTAGAAAGATATGGTACCTATAATAAATTGCATCTAAATTGTTAGCCATGATGTATATAAGAAATCCAATATGTCTAGATTTGTACAGATATGGTGTATATAATAAATAAAATGTGTCATTCAAATATTATTTCAATTGCAAAAAAATAACAAACAGTAATTTCTATACATGTATTTCATGTATGTCTAACCTAAATTCTTTATGATTTTTGGGAATTATGACAGTGTTCAAGCTGGGAATGGAAAAAAGCAAGGTGCTCAAGGTGTACAACTGCATATTGGGACTGGTTAGTGCAATACTAGGTTTAAGGCTATTTTAGTTGTATCTTTTGATGATGAATTGTATTCTATGTATAAATATAAGTACAAAGGTACATTTGTAGTTATATTTATAAATAGAATACAATTCATCACCAAAATTTTGATATCACCACACCCTTATAATAAATATATAAAAAGGAGATGACAAAGAAATGACATGTGACCCCAAGGTCAAGGCATGGATGGTTGATTGATTCGATTAAATGGTGCTTAATGTCCAGTGGCATATATTTCATGCATATTCAGGACGAGAGCATATTAATGATGTGTGATGATGAATGAAGCCTGCTCTGTACTAGACCAACACACTGAGCCGGATTTTTAACATGCTAGCTCACAAAAGCAAGTCTGCAGGAAGACATGCCACTTTACCCAGACACATTATTCTGACTCTGGGTCAACTATCTCTGCTCTTTTTCCTGAATGCTGCATGCTTTGCAGAGAAGCAGCAAATACTTATTTTAAAGTCTTTGGTTTGACCCGTCCAGGGATCGAACCCACAACCTAACCATTAAACCACTGATGCGGTTGGCATGGATGGGGAAATTGTGGATGTGAGATGTCAATGAATAATGGTGATCTGTCCATAGTCAAAAGCAAAAATATGGAAATGTATGTTTGTTGGGGTTAGGAATTTCAGAACTCTCTTTATAACCTAATCCATTGTAATGAAATAACCCTGTAGCTTATAGGATAAACAACTTTTAACAATGCATGGTTCTATTTCTCTTATCTTTTTCCCACTTCAAATATTAAATGTTTCAAAATATTACAGGTAGAAAATCTAAATAGCTGTGTAACATGAATGTGTTACTATACAATTGACAAAGTTGTCATATTTAAGAATGAAGTAAATTGGATAACTTTCAAACATGTAAATGAAGAAGCTGACCATTTTCGGAAGAATCAGTCAGTGTTCTATCTATGATGAAATCATAAAATAAAAAATAAAATGAAAATAGCCTACCTGACAATGACTTAATGTCATCCTTCAACATATTATACTCATCAAGCTTTAATTGCTGGTGCCAGAACTCTCTCTTCAAACTCTCCAACTCCTCATCTGAAAATTTATACCAAATAATAGAAATATCATACAATTACAGTATACCAAATTGATATGTGCCATTAGTTAATAACAAACTCGCCTGGTATACAGTTGCGAAGACAAAGTTTAATTAGATAAGATTTTTTAATGAAAATTAAGAAGAGTCTAACAAAGTTTGGGTTAGTTTGCCAACTTTGTTTTAGTTGGGACCATTGGATATAATTTTGAATGGGACCCACCTAGTGACCATTCCACTAATTTTAGTTTCAATTGAGCAAGTAGTTCCAGACAAGATTTTTAATGGATTTCCCATAGGGTCCTATGTTATACTAAGTTAGGCTGGGGCAGCCTTTTTGGTTGGTGGGTGGGGTTATCACATATAATTCTAAAAGGGACCTACCTAGTGAACATTTTTAACACAGTTTGGTTCTAATTGAGCACATAGTTCCTGACAAGAAGACTTACTAATGAATTTCCTATAGGGTCCTATTTTAGCTGTAGCCCCAATCTTGGTTAGCACGTGTGGTCATCAGGTACCTAGTTGTGACCATTTGACCAAAGTTTCCAATATGGGTCCTTTGTTCAACAGAAGCATCCTTTCAGTTGGTGGATAGGGTCATCAGGTTCTGAAAGGGACCGACCTAGTGACTAAGTTTGGTTCCAATTGAGCAAAAAGTTCCAGACCAGAAGATTTTTTAAAGAGTTTCCCATAGAGTCCAATGCTAAACTAAGTTCGAATGAGGAGGCCATCTTGGTTAGCAGGCATAATCATCAAATACAACTCTGAAAAGAACCCACCTAGTGACCATTCCATCGATGTTTGACTGCAATAGAGCATTGCTTCCAGACCAGAAGATTTTTTAATGAATTTCTAATAGAGTCCTATGGTCTCACTATACAATTTAACTAGAACAGCCCAAGGACACAATAGATTTTACTATGGGTAATTCCTGTTAACATTTTCAGAACCCTATATTAGAATATGTGTTATATATAGAGAATCTTAAATTGTTAGTTATACATTATCACATTTTCTACAATCTAGATAGTTAAACATTCAAATTTTGTTTATTGGCTTCAGTACCATCCATATAAAATTGTTTTAAAGCCTGAAATCGCTCACCTGTCTCAAACAGCCTTGTATTTAAACTTTGTACAGATACCCTAAGAAACAATCATACAAAGTTACATCTAAATCCATTTAGTAGTTTCAGAGGAGAAGATTTTTAAAACTTTTACTTCAAAATTAGCTAAAAAATGTCTTAAAGGGGCCATAACTCCTACAAGAGATAAGAATTTCCACAAAAATTTCACCACAAATAGATTTTATCATGCTGAAACTTTTACCCATGTCAAAATTTGACTAAAGTCAATGGTTTTTGAGATATATGCGAAATTCTTATGTCAGACCCTTATATGTTCTATTTTTAGTAACGACAGCCATGTTTATCAACGGATTCAAAATCGAAGCAGGAACTTTGTGCAGAATACCCTAAGGAACAATCATACAATGTTTCATCTAAATCCATTCAGTAGTTTCAGAGAAGAAGAGTTTTAAAACTTACTTCAAAATTAGCAAAAAAAATGTCTAAAAAGGGTCATAACTCCTACAAGAGACAAGGAATTTCCATAAAAATTTCACCACAGATAGATTTCATCATGCTGAACACTTCTTCCTATATCGGAATTTGGCTAAAGTTAACAGTTTTTGAGATATATGCAAAAATCGTATGTCAGACCCCTATGTTCTATTTTTTTAGTAACAGCAGCCATGTTTTTCAATGGATCAAAAATTGAAGAATAAACTTTGTGCAGAATACCCTAAGGAACAATCATACAAAGTTGCATTCAAATCCATTCAGCAGTTTCAGAGGAGAAGATTTTTTTCAAAATGTTAATGACGACGAGGGACGACCAGGACGCCAAGTGACGGTAATAAAAAATGAAAGCTAAAAATGAGCTAAAAATGAAATAACTTTGCCTACCTAACTACCTACCTACCAAATTTTTTATTACAATGTAACATTAAACATAGATATATCTGTTCAATCGTAAAATCAAATCAAATTTTCATCATAAAAAATTATCATAAGACTTTTTTTTAAAATACTTTAATAACGGATTGATTAGTCATGATTCGATCAATTCAGTTTTACATGACTTTTATATGGAAATATTCTTTTACTGGTTACTAATTGTAACCCTCTTTATCATATATTTAGTACATTTTATTTCAGTTTTGAGTTTTTGAAAAAGATGTCCAATTAAGACCTGTATCTGGTACCCTGTATAACATACATGTACCCTTTATCACATACCTATATAAATAAGGTAAGTTTCAAGTTTCCTGTTGAAATATCAAAATAAAACAACAATATATAGCAAAATCTGTCTCACATGTTGTATCAAACCTCTGACTGATATTGGTTACTTGGGTTTATACAGAATGTAATACGATATTAGCTACATATTATTCTCTATAAAATGTTTCTCAAAGATCAACATTAATGTACCAGAGAAGCCTGATTCTCCTGCTTTCTCCCATAACTTCTGTAACTTCTTGTCTTTCAGTTCTGGAGGTATATCATTACTTAATACATCATTAACATCTTGAGGAATGTGAATCACATCTTGTAGGTTGTATCGATTCAAAATATCTAAAAAAAAATATCAACTACTTGTTAGTGACATATCCTGTATTTACTTGAATAATTTTACATGTAGGCCGTTGTCGACTATAAAAACGTACATTTCACCAACTATCCCTGGTACATTTGCAAGTATGCTCAGTTGTGGCAGCCATCTTGGTTGGTGAGCAAGAATGTGCATATTATTTTATTAGATGATTACCTAAGAACCATGCATTCTAGCAAAGTTTTTTTTGTAATTTGGCCATTGGATTCATAGGGGAACATTTTAAAAGTACATTTTGATATTTTATCTATTTTTAAATAAGAGTGACCAGGTTAGTCATGTTAGTTGGCATGCTGAGCTGCTGCATATAATTTTTGTTTAGGTCTAACTCTGGCAAAGTTTGGTTCTAATAAGCCAAATGGTTTCAGAAGATATTGATGGTATTGTAAATTTTACACTCTTTTCCTCATCCCACATTTTCTATTTCAGCAATCATTGCCACTCTGGTTGGCGGACTGGATGATACATATAAATTTTTAATTCAAGGCAATTCAAGGGCCGGTCCACTAAAATTTGATCCCAACTGACTTAACAGAATCAGAGAGGACATTAAAATGTAGAAGGAATTGAAAAGTCAGCCAGAGATCCTTCCTGTACAAGTAAAAAAAATAACTTGCACATACAAAATGAAAGTTGCTGAAATTATCTCCCTTATTATATTTTATTCATGTTTACTTGTATTATAAAGTCTAAATTGAAATAAATGAATAAATCTTTAATATTTGTAAGTTTTCCCCTTTTAATCATTGTTGCTATGGTTTGTTAGAAAGATATACATACAGATATCAACCACTCTTCCAGCATCATTCCCCCACAGCCGGGTTATAAAAATAGGCCATTTGGTTTCTCCACCTGCAGGTGGTTGGACGGGATGTATAGCTTTTACTGCTCTGACCTGTGTTTCATGCTCTCAGCAATTTAAGACCCCTTTGCAACTTTGTGGTCTGTTGGTGGCCATTTGCTTAGGCTAAATTTTCTGCTCCTATCCATACAGTCTCAATTTGGCATTTTGTGGCTAAACAATTCACTGAGATTACCCCAATCCCATCCCATTTATGATTTACCAATTAATACCTTATTCTCATCCTTAATATGCATAAATATTTGCTGCTGGATGTTAGGCAACATTGAATCAATCGATTAAGCATTATTAATTATAATTAAATCAAGAATCATTAATTTTATATAATTGATGTTTAATGTCTGGAAGGACCAATCTTCAAAGTCTATGTACTTCTGTAAAACTAGTGTTTGCCTCAAAATTCTTAAAATTATGTAATCTCCAAAGTTTTAATTTTACCAGAAAAATCTCAATTACTGGTTTAAAATGTTAGATAAGCCACAACAGATGTTTCAATATGTGTGAATTTTCAAAATTTTACATGTGCAGGTAATTATAAAATTAACATTACATAACGTTAAGTAAAATAAATTAACTTATACAGGTAAACACTATTTACTTGTGCAAGTAAGATCTTTGACTAGAGTGGATCACAGGTGCAATATGGTAGCAGTGACATTTATACTGCTAACCTTTGGGTTGGCTTAGAAAATAATGAAAATGTGGATCATCATAGGTGGGCTGAAATTGGCCAATAATTTCAGAGGAGAAGATCTTTAGATAAATATGACCAGAATCATAATTAAACTGATTTCAGCAGTGGTGTAAATTTCAGATATATTTTACAAGGGGAGAATTCTACTATCATTTCTAACAAAGTTTGGTCTTAATTTGCCCTGACACTAAAATGTTACTACAGCATGACAAATGCCCAGCTATGCTAACTTACACAGATAAATTGTTAAAAATTTAAATAAGGAATAGATTGCCGTTTTTCCGGCATTTATTCAATATCCTTTTAACCATTAGTTCTGTGAACAACAGCAACAATCTAAAATATTTCTGATGCACGACAATACTGGCATGGAAAATATGCTTAAGTATTTTGAACACATTTATTGCTTTTTCACCTCTTAGTTTTATTCTCACTTCAGCTTCTTTCATTCCTCCTTTATCCATATCCTCCGCCTTAATGCGCTTTAACTGTAGCTCAAGACCATCCTGGATTTTAAGATCAGCATACAGATCAGCAAGAGTGTGTCCTTTTAACCTCTAAAAACAATAATTGAGAATAAAATCTGTGAATCAATTAAACAATTATTCATATTTCATTTATACAGATTTAAAGATATTGAGGTGCCACTGGCAGGGCAACTACTTCTTGTATCACAGTGTATGTCAACTATATCATGATGGTTGCTTGGAAACCAGAATGTTTGCATATTTATTTGGCTGATAGTTGCTACAACTGAATATCATCATATTTTATTTTTGGGGCCTTTTACAGTTTGCTGTAAGGTGTGGATATTTGTCCACTATTAAAGGCCTTAAGGCAACATGTAGGTGTTTGTAGTTAGATCTAACATGTTTTTGATGGCTGTCTCATAAACAATCATACCACATTTCCTTTTTCTATATTGTGGTGTCTTGAAGCAAGCTAGTGAATTAGTTAAATTTTTAAGTTAATTCTTTTTTTAGAGGACCTAGCTAGGTAGGGGGTATGAGCAAAATTCAAAGACTGCTAAACTTTCCAATATATTAGTCAAGGGTGGACCCTAACTAAGTTATCAGTGAAGTAACTGAACCGAGTTATCAAATTTATTCAACAGTAACTGAATGTATGTTAAAAGCCTTCAGATCTGATGCAGAAATAAAAGAATTCTGTGGAATTTAATACGGAAGCAAAGCTTCCTCTTAATGTAGAAAGTGTCTAACTAATCAATCAAAGCATATAAAGATATGTTGGGTTCTGGTTTATTTGTCAATAAACAGTCTCTAACCAAAACCAATTGTTAAGAATGACAGTACTCTCAGTTTAGTAATGACATATGATAAGACTATCAATTCCTTTGCATGAGAGCAATGTTGTTACACCATAGGTTATACACATTTGCTTTATTGCCTTAAGGTAATTTCTTAATTTTTCTGCGTAGTCATATCTGCCTTTATTCAGAGCATGCTCAACCATTCTGTTGAAAAATCAAAATGTGTTCAGACTGATGAATGATCTCCCCTGTGGCACAAATTAACATAGTCTTTCAAGCTTTTTAAACATGATTGTTTTAAGGCTGTTTATTCACCGGAATTGGATTTTCATGGTAAGATGAAGCAAAAATGTAGATCCATGTAACTCTTGCTGATTAATTAACAGAGGTCAAGAATATGGTTCCTGAATTGGGAGTTTTGGTATCAATCTTTAAATGGTCTTTGTGAAAGCATTTTGGATTTGATTCTCTTTAAAGAAAAACCAAGGAAAAGACCAAAAAAAAAAACAAAACATAAACACACCATTCATTTGTTTGTGATGGCATTAGGAAAAGCATGGAAATAAATTTGATTGAAAATTTTCAAAGATACAAGTGAAGTATCATGAAAGGGTGCATTGCTAAAAATCATTCCATTGATTTTATGGTCTCATGAAAAGTTGTCCAAAAAATAGAGTGACTGTTTGTGGAGTTGTACACTTTTCATACATTTTACCTCTGTGCTATGTAATACCCAAGTGCATGAAAATATCTATTTACTGGAAAACTGAGGGGACATTCATAACTATTTTCAGTGATAGATCTTAAGTGTATGATGTCATACCTTGAATTGGTGGCAATTTTACGTAACCAGGTTAAAAGCTGAAAATTGGCATAAAATCGGTCATCATGGTCATGGAGTTGTACACCCAAAAATTTCTATTTTCTTGCACTGGACCGGGTTCATTATTATTTACAAAATGTAGCATTAAAGACAAACGTTTCAGCTGTTTTTTGTAAGTTTAAATCATTGATATCTGTAAGAGCAATTTTTCAAACAATACTAGAAAGTGGTGTGTCAGCATGCAAATTGTTCATTTTAAACAACAGTGATAAAAGATATGAATTTACAAAATTTATATTAAATTGATGAAAATTTAGGTCAAAATGGTTCAAAATCATTAATATTGAGGAAAAAATTTTTATAAAACATTTTATTATAAGCAAAAATTTTAATCTAAAAATGATTAGTAACAATCATTTTGGATTATAAGGCATATTATCTTAGATTTGGAAATTAACCTATAAAAATCATATCTTTATTAAATTTATACGACATTTTCATCAAGATACTTTTAAAGGCAATTAATTAATACATTTTCTCAATTTTTTTTTTATCATTCTTTTTAATGATAAAGTTTTACGAATCTTATCTCTTGTGCAAATTTTGGGTTTTTTTTTTTAGCACAAGATTATAATAATTGTTCTATTTGCCTACTTCCGAGTTCAAAAGGGGGCTGAATTAAAACATGACATGTTTACAATAAACAACCCATATTGATATACTATTAATGCAAACAACATCGCTTGACAAAATTATTCCAATTAGAACTTAGAGAAAAAATATGAAAAGTGTACACGTCAACAACCTGTATCTACGTGCAGTTCAGTCTGTGCCAAATTGTCTGAGGACCTGTTTGTCATTTGGACAGATAGCCTGATAGGTTTTGTCTGTTCGAAATATTTTCTACTACAGATCCCGCATGCGTAAAAAAATAAATTATGGGACCGGTCATGGAACACATCAGACATCCGGAAAAAGATCATAGTTTATAGTTCCGACCAAAATTATACTTGTCAGGACCGTCGGACCGACAATATTTGGGAAAGAATGGCAGTCACCTACATGGGTTTGTAAATTTTCTGTTCTTGTGAATTTATCGACCCACTTAACTAGGTCACAGTTGTATTGAATAGATCTAGAGAAAACATTTTGGAGTGGTTCGGGTGGGCGGGGATGGGAAATTATCTAAAGGTTAAATTGAACAGTTGAACTAGCCTTTTGTTTAAACAATTACTTTTTGTGCTTTATGCCATATCTGGTTAATCTTGTTCATTCTAAAAGGATTGGTCTGTACATCTTCTTTATACTTATTCACTGCAATCGTTGATGTCGTGGTTAAAATCACTGCAAATATGCAAAATAAAAATTTCATTGTGTAAGCTTTCCACAGGGGATATAAAGGATTGCTTTCCACAGGGGATATACTTTCCAAAAAAAGTGCCCGATGTCAATATTTTTCTTATAATTTGTGTTCATAAACATTGTACTTTAAACACTGCAATGACTAAGAAAATAACGCAGACAAACACAAATTAATTACATGAATTTCGTACATTAAACGATGGTTTATTTTAGTTCTTTGGCATCATTTGGATCCGATTTTCACAAAAGTATACACAGTTTTGGTGTGGTTAAATCATAAGAATGTTAGTGTATAGTTTCTTAAAGTATTTCTAATGATGAGCTTGTTTGCAAATTTATTCATTCTGAAATGGAAGACTTAATTTATGCCTATTAAAGGAAAACC
>JARWCS010351851.1:0-10669 GCA_034783895.1 Geukensia demissa
GCTTGGGTTAGGTGACTATTGAAATATGACAACTCTTATTTAAAGCCTGGATAATTTTTCTGTGTGATTTTCGTTTTTTTCTCAGATTATTCTGTACTTTTAATACATGAGAGTAATAATTTTGTATGATAATATTAAGCTGTTATATTTGTATATTCATTTTATGGTAAATTTGTATTTTTTTCATTTGTTCGGGAAATAGGTAAATTGTTTTTGGTTTCAAAAGAACAAAAATATTATTAGAATATATTTTTTGAAATAGACTTATAGCAAGTCTATGGTCCTGGGTCCCTCGGTCGAATAGGTGTTCCAGTGGTCTGGTTCTCTGTCAACCCACTGTTCTGTCAGTCATTGAAGCTGGTCGACTGTTTGGTATTCGTCTGGTGCATAGAACCATACGTCTTCCACTTGGTCAAGTGTAACAAAACCTTAGATTTGTTAATGTGGGATAATCACACAGAATCATTAGAAATAATTGATTGAAAGTGGCCATTTTTTCATATTAAAGATAATCAAATTAGTACATGGAATAGTTTGGTTCAATTCCTCATTTCATTATAAATTACTTATCTGATTGAAAATAACAACTTAATAAAATAAAATAATATTAAAATAATTCTGTTTTATTAAAATTTATCCAAAGTCTTTTTTTTATACAAGTTTTTCACAAGATATTTAGTTTTTTCCATATTTTCCTTTTAAAAAATCTCAAAAAGTCTGAAATTTTAAATAATATTATTTGAATTAAATCAAATGTTTTTTTTAAAGATTTTATATAAATGTTTTATTCTTTAATTTCCATTAGATAATTAGTTTTATTCCAATTTTTCTTTTAAAAAGTTTATAATTTTAATCAATTTTAACCTCGAAATTTTAAGGCTTAACTATCTTGACTGAAGAAATATGATAATCAACGGCCTACAATGAAAGATTCTATATATCACACAAATCTATCACAGAATAAGGCACTGTAAATTGTGATGTTCCATGATCATGCTGAAATGTAAATTGAGATACACTAATTTGGGTAAAATGTATGTTTATGTAAGCTAATTGATGACGTACAATATAGAAATTTGAAAATCAAAAGTGAAAGTACGTGTTTATTATTTTATGTGTACAAGATTTTCTATTTGGGGCGATTTAATGCTTTTCATTAGGAGTGGTATTCCACCCTTGATGAAGGCCTTGTGGAGACTTCTAGATTTCATACATGTGATTCTTCAGACGGAAGACAAAAAACTCAGTTTTCAGAGCCATCTTCTGTTCCTTCCGTCGAAAATTATTTTCAACAAGCTTATTTTTTAAAAGTCAAATCTTACTATTGAGCTCTTCAAATCAATATCATCTGAACTAATTAACTTTATAATTTGTTTGGACAAAAGTCAATTTACAACATAGTTTCCTGTGTTGATTACATGACAGGTGTGAAAATTGCTGGTGGTCAGAGAAATCAATCAGCTGATTAATCAATTTTACCTGTATCACTCATTAAGAACCTGTGGAGCTATTAATTACCTTTGTTTGTGATTTTAGTTTTAATCCAGTCAAATTTTAATATAGAATTAAATGTTTGACTGATTTTATTCAAGAAAATGTAAACACTGGGAAGAGAAATAACTACGTGTACTTTTAACCATTTAAATTTTATGAGAAGTGAAAAGGAATGTTATCTGTTTTAGGGTATTGTTAATGCTCAATAAAAATTGACACATTTAGATGAAATCAGAATTAGAAAAAACTTGTAAATATAGTTTTGACATTGATGAAAATATAATATTGTCTTGAATTAAATGTACATTGTCGCAAATAAATTACAAAAAGATATCCAATATTTCTTTGTGAAATCAAAGATATTATGTATAAAACATGTTCCCCTATACTTGATTTCATTTTGGGAATTATTAGGTTAAAGAAATGTTTTTAACTCAAAAGTAAATAAAGACTGAATATACGTGTGCTTTATTGATTAAAATTAGAGATCTTTAAAGCTTTATTTTTAGAATACACATTATATTTTTGCATCTACTGTGAATAACATAAAGTACAGTTTAAACCTCTACATTTGATTCTTCCCACATTTTTTCACGCGATGAAATAAAAACTTTGATAAAAACCTTCAACTGTGAAAGGAAAACTTCAGCTGAAAATTTGAAAATCTTCAGATGTCCTCAGACTGCTCTGTCACATGTATGAGATTTGTAAATTCCCCCATTTTTCGTGGTTGGAGTGCAGTTACACTGACATTTGCCCCAAATCTTTTCATTTTCATACGAGAAATGCCACTCAGAAGGGTGGTATCATTATCACAGTGATTTATCACTGTTACACTCTTTCTGTACTGTCATGACTGTATTCTGTAGATGTTGTAATATTTACTGTTTGTAGTACAGCCTCATAGACAATCATATGACATCTCCTATTTCGATAAAGTATATTAATACCTGTAAATTATTGCAGTGAAAGATAACCCAGTTTCAAACTTTCAATACAAGGAACAAAATTTTTAACCAGGTAAAAAAGCTTACTTTGGCAATGTTTTTATTGCATCATAAACCTGACTTTTTCAAGGTATGGTCAGCTGTTTTGAGAACTCTGCTTTTTCAAGGTCACTCATGGAAGTCAGTGTCAACATTCAGTGCATTGTGCTTAGAGATTGAGGTAATTGTTGCAGATATTTGTTTTATTTTTCAGGTTGAAGTAAACGCAAGTAGTCTGGCAAGATGATTGATTAAGAAATGATGAAAAAACTTCAGGACTGGATTGCCAAGATCTACTATACCCATGGCTTGTTCTGTGCCTCCCACCCTGTCGCCATTCTTACTGCACTTATATGTCTTATGCTTGTTACATTGTAAGTACTCTTATGGAGAAAATACACTAATTCATTTCTTTAAGATTTTCAACTAAATTCGAGAATGTTGAAATTCGTCTAGCTCTTTTACCTTAACCTTAACTAGGCAAACACCATATATACAAAGATTCGTACATGTCATGGCTATAATCACACAAAAAATCATAATAGGTTTAAAGTCTTCTAGTGAAACACTGACACCCATGGCGAGCCCCCTCTAGAAAAAGGTATTTTTACCTTCTGGAAACCTACGTTAGCGAGGCGTTGGAACATGCTGCCATATCTCAATTCACTCCTACAACAGATCAAACCTGGGCTCAAATTCATCCCAAAGCATCTATCTTTCAAATAAAATTTCACTTATTAAAATTCGTTCTCTGTTCTTGAAGATACGACATACTGAATGGGACTATATTGTGTATTGTTAGAACTATTTTTGCATGTGTTCCAACTTCCAGGGTGAATTAGTGTTTTGACACCTTATTTTCACTACATACATTAATATTGTAGTTTAGAGAAAGTAGTGTAAAAAAATTGTGCCAAAGTTAAAGGTTGTTTACATCTATTCTAAAGAAATAGGGACATGTACCAAAAATTCACCAAAACACCAAATTATTTAGCTCAGTTTACTTTGTGAAATTCACGAGGTAGATACAACCAAATTACAAAAAACAATTACTCTTTACCTGATACTTGCAAAATTTATGTACAACATGGTCAACAAAAATACCTAATTTGACAAAATGTGTCATTTGTGCTTTTTTTTGCTGTTTTGAAGCATATTTTGAAGTGGGAAAATATGTGAAAATGCAAGAAATAACTTAGTGAATGGATAAAATTTAGCATCCTACAAATAATATTTAAATATTTTGTTGTTTCTTGAATGTGATCATTGTTTTCTGATAAGAAATATGTTATAATAAAACTCACTAAAAATCGACCAATTTCATCTATTTTTGTTGAATGTTATCAAAAATGTACATGTAGCTATAAACAAAAAGACAAACCTATGACCATAATTCCTGACTTTGGACAGGCACATGAGACATGTGGTGGGGTTAAACTAGTTTAGTGGGTACCCAACCTTTCCCTAAGGAGTGGACAAAGGAAAAAAGCAAAGAAAACAAGCAGTGACCTATAAACTATAAAACTCAAACAGAAAGTCACCCTGAATTACATTAAATATACTATTAAAAATACATGCAAATAAAAGATACCTCTCTAATGAATGCTCACAGTTACTGAAAGCAAGCTCAGGGTGAGATTCCTGATGGTAAAATATCAAGCCTCTCAACACGAGATGTCACCAAACACTGTATAACTGACAATTTAAAATTGTGTTGTCAAAAAACATGCTGAAAGACAAGACGGATGCAATGGAAAATTTATTGATATTTGTGTAAGGAAGTGATAAGTTTATAAATATTATATCCACCGATAATTTAGTAGACATTTAAAATAAATATAAAAATAAGAGATGTCCATGAGACAGCCATCCACCAAATGACAGTCCAATATAAACTTCTATAGGTCCCATTACGGCCTTCAAAAATGAAACGGCCCACACCATAATGGAATCTGTAAAGACCCCAAAATACAAAATGTGAAAATGACAATCCACCTAATTTATTTTAAAAATGGTGAACAAATAACAATAAAGGACTAATTAAACAAAGACAACCACTGGGCTGCAGGTTCATGGCTTGGGACAGGCACATAAGTGTGGCGGGGTTAAACTGGTTGGTTGATTGGATGAAAAATACAGATGCATATTTTACTAAATTTGATGACACTTAATGTATGGAAAATTTTCACTTTTTTCAGCTATCCCTTGATATACATACCTTTACCAGGCACTGTTCCTAAGTACTACAACACACCACTGGTACCAGAAACAGGAACACAGCCACAAGCAAAGGGAAGTAATGGAGATGAAGGAGAAATGCAGCCTCGCTGGGTAAACAATTATTTGGACAAAAATTAACTATAGCTAGGACACACCTTTTAAAACCTGTAGATGATGACCCTATCAGTTACCAATAACTGCTACAATCATGCATGTTTACTGTGAAGTATCTTTTTTTTAGTGTATATCCATAAACCATGAAATACAACAAGTTGAGGAATTCCTGTAAGCATTTTGATTTGCCCCACATATTGCTATCTTACACAGCATGCTAGCCAAAAGAAATGTAGAAACACTACAAAGGAAATTCCAAATAAGTGATAGACTGTATATGATTTACATATCATACTTTGCTGAAATGAAGATTATAGGATATTGTTGTGAAATACTGTCATGAATAAGAAAAGAGTAATGCAAACTGAATGGCCCAAAATGAAAAACATTTGAAAACATCCCGGTAAAATCTCTGCTTTGACAACATAACCTCAAGTTAAACACTTTTTCATGAATTTTGTATGTTTCATGAAATTTCAGTGCTGACTTTATTTTATTTATCAGTTTAAAGGTGAGCCCCTGGGATATGTGCAGCAGATTGTCGTCAAGGCAGCAGTATCCCCGTGGAAACATGATGTTATGATACCTAGTGATGCATATAGATCTCCACTGAGTAAAGTGTTCCAACTGATTGATAGAATTAACCAGTTCAAGTTTAATGATGGGTTAGTAAAACTAGTCATGGTAGTTGTGCAAAAATCTTTTGTTGTTAGAAAGTGTTATTGTAGAATGGCTAAAAAAGTCTCCATTTATCAAATAAATCAATTTGAACCTTTTTGTATAGGTCAATTAAAGTCATTTATAACCATGTGGCATTGATAATCAGTGCACACAGATTGACAATCACTTTATAAAAAACTGTCTAATGGCATGAAAAAGGCATCATAACTAGAGAAAATAGCTTTAAATGTTGTGTCATGGGCATGTTATCCATTGTCTAACGGCCTAGGTTACATTAAACATCTAATTAGTACTGATACATGTTATGTTGACTTGTCATCATAGTTTTTGTAATTGGTCCATTTACCCTCTAATTCCTCTCCTAATTTTGTGTGCCATATATGATGTAATTATTTTGGTATTGTCTTATTTTCTACATTTATACTTGTGCTAATATTGATTAATGTATCTCCTAAAAGATGAATTAATATTATAGTATTACTAACTGACTGTTTCTGTATTGGCCCTGGTAAAAGATTCTAGGTCAGTAGTATTGGCCAGAGGCCCATAAGGGTCGAGTGTCAATACTGCTGACCAAGAATCTTTACCAGGGCCAATACAGAAACAGCCAGTTCATTAAACTTTTATTAAATAATACAACAGGGCTGTATCAGTATAGTTCCAGGGCCGTATGAACTTTATGCTCCAGGCCGAATTACCTGTATAAAATTTTAAATCATAACACTTTAATTTAATAATACAACAGGGTCGTATGAATATAGTTCCAGGGCCGTATGAACTTATTGCCCCGGGCCGAATAACCCGTATGAAATTATAATTAATACGGGAAGAATTTTTAAAACTGTATAGATCAGGCTGTTTTTTGCTTATAAGGGCAGATTTATACATATTATTTAATAATAAATTATATTGCATAAGCTAGAGCAAATTTCCAACTGTTCTAAACGGGGTTTTCTTCTTATGATTTTAACTAGAAAACTGTCAGTTTTATACTAATGAAATTATCTTTTTGGTCTCTATTATAGTCAGAATGCTTTAAAGATCAAAACGTATACTGGTGTCGTCAGGCTCATCACTGACATAAACTTGCAAAATACAAAATTACCTATCTTGAATAAATATAGAGAATTTTGGTAACCTATATATGAACATTGCAAGGAGTAACATTTGAACCAAAATAAACCCAAGATCGAAACATAACAAAAGAAGCACTCAAGTGCAAACAATTCGAAATAGGAAGCCTAATCCGACGGAAAGGACAACTCAAACAAATGTACCAGTTACTTAAACAAGATACATATAAGAATAAAAGCATGCACTTTGCATTTGGGTAGAAAATGTAATATCATTTGTTTGCATTATATAACAGTTTTTTTGTTTGATTAAATGTGAATTTAAAAAATATTGTGGAGTTTCTACGCCATGAAAAGGATTTGAATACCTTAAATGATTTCTGTTTTAATGGTTATATAGTCCCCGAAGATATCTGATATCTTTTAGAACGTTCTGCAGCAGCAGAAAATGATAGATCCAATCTGACTAAAACCAGATTTTGGAAAAAATTTTCATTACGTTCTGAAACCAAGACCTGACGACGCGGAGATTTCATTGGCTAACAGAAAGTAAAACGGAGCTTCCAAGATGTTGGAAGCGTTAGTTATACGACAAATCCCGATGATCCCAGAAGGTAATCAGAAGAGAAAGTAGAACCTGTAGAATGGCTGGTTTGAGAACGTAGTGAGCAATTTTTCCAAGATCTGATTTATTTCAGAAATGATCATATTTATGGTGCACCAACACGGAATAAAATTCTTTAATTCCCTTGAGTTTACATCTCTCTACCGATGTGGAGAATATCTATTAGCGTCACTGACGTTTTTATTGACTTTTAAAGTCAAGAACAATACCCAAATAGAAATGTTTCCTTAATTTCCATATACCGATAAAGTAAAAAATTTAAAAGTTCCAAGATGAGAAATTTGATGAGTTTTGGGGATCATATGCAAATCTTCAACATCCTTAATTTCAATGCTTTAATTTTTCCACAGACAAATAAGAGTTTTAGGGCTATTCGATCTTTCATGACCTCTTTCCATTTAAGGTAGTAACTATTATTTTGAAATATGAATATTAATTAAAAATTCAATCGTATTTCTACAGTTTCGGTATTTACGACTAGAAGTAAAAAATTACATTCTCAACACTTATAGAAATGTGTGAACAGAAATTAGACTTCTGCACCAAACGTTGAAGTTTGATTTGTTTATGACATGTTAAATGTCATTGGAATAAGCGATCACGGCGATACTGATATTTTTACAGATTTTGCAGGGAACTTTAAGGAAAGTGTTATTTTTAACAGTATAACTGAATAAATTGCGTCTGGCAATTTGAGTTGGGTTTATAAAAAAAATATCAATAATTTTGCAGAAATATGAGAAATATGAGAATAGAAGATAAACATTTCTGGTAACAGATTGACTATTATCTATATTTTTTAAATTGAATTATTGTTCTGAACTTAAAAATCTGTCGTTTTGATATTTACCTATGTAATCTGACCTTTACTGAAGACTTGATTTAATTATATGATAAAGCAGGGACGTAAAGGTAATATACTTCCCTGGACAAAGCAGTTATTCAATAAATTAACAACTAGTTAAATCAGTTTTATACTGGAATTTTACATTTAATTTTAATATTTATTTAATCGTAATGTATTGTTTATCGCAGTATATCAATCCCGACCATTTCATGTTAACGGGAGGGAGGGGCTAACTGAGTTTTTTCGAATACAGTTTATTTTTAAATCCCCCTCTTCATACATAAATGGTTCTTGTCTTATGTTTATTATAGAATGAATGAATGAATGAATGAATGAATACTTTATTCTCTTAAACAATAAGCATTGTTACAGAGAAAATTTACAACAATTATAATCAATTTATGTATGCATGCACATGTGTGATAATAATAACATATTTTAATTGGTACAAAAATATATGTTAACCAAGAGGTGCGACCCTTGTACCTATTACTTTGATTTACATAACTTTTCCAAAATTACAATATTAGAAAATGTGAACAATTTTTGAAATTTATATAAATTATTATTTTTCCAGCAAAATACTGGTTAAAATTTCATTCTCTCACTATTGAAAAATTTGCAGTTCATGATATACCTAATGGAACTCGTCACCAATGTCTGCAGAGTCACAAAGTTGACACAGTCTATCACTTCTGTGCACACTATGCCATCTTCCTGTCTCGACAGGCAAACGGTGACTTCCATTTCTAAATTTGCAAAAAATAAACATCAAGTTAGGTGATAATATCGTTAAATATTTTTCAAAACAAAATTCAGTTTTAAAAATTCGGTAACATAATGCTTTAGGTGACAAAAACATATCAGCTGACCATGTTTGAATAAACTGATCTTTGAGTTTCTGTTCAACCGATTTTGCAATCCATTTTGACTGGTACAAGTCTGGATTTTTCCAAACATTTGACATACCACATTGGTCAAAAATGTTTTTGATATTTAAAAAGTAACCATTTGCTCTCACATCCATAATTCTTATAGTAAACATGAAGCAATTTCTATAGAAGAGAAGATATTTTGGTTTCTTCCCCTTTAACAAGTTTACACCAGTAATTGATCATACATATTTTTGCTGCGATCAACATTGGATATATATCTTCCCAATTCGCCATAGATCATAAAATTGGTGATGTCTGTTTCAAATGTAAGATTGTTTTGCAAAATCTAAGATGAACAGTTCAAGTATATCTAGGTTTTTAAAAGCCCAAACATCAGGACCATATAACAACATTATAGGTAAAACAGATATATCAAACATATCTAATTGGCATTCTATTGATAAATGGTTTCGTCTACATTTTTAATAAGACTATACATTGCTTTTGTAGCTTGTTCTTGTAAATATTTTCTTGTGGTTAAAAAAGATCCGCTTCTGGAGATGAATACTCCTAAGTACTAATATGACTTAACTACTTCAATTTCTTCAGCTATAATAAAAAAATTCTTGTTAGAAATTCTTCCTTTTGTGAAAATTAAAATCTTTGTTTTTGCAACATTAACCAGCTACCAAAATGGGTTTGTATAATGAGGGGAGTGGGTTAGTATGAACATGATCAACTTAACTTATCAGTTACCATCGTGTTATTTTTATATTTCAGTACTTTGACAGCACAAAATCGTCGCTAGAAATGTCTTTAGGTGAAACCGGACACCTGCTCCTTAATTATGGTTCTACAATTATGGTAGGTTATATCATACAACCTAATACATGTAATAGTACATTCATGAATGGCAGTATATATAATTGACATAAACATGAACAAAACCTAATGTATGAAGTATAATTATGCTATGCTATGCTATGTACAATGTCCTATTGTTGCCGCGTTATTTGCTTTTCGGCATCATACAAATATATCATTTATGTGTCTTTTTTATCTTTTATTGATTGATTGATTGTTTCTTAACGTCCAGCGGCAAATATTTCATGCATATTCAGGACGGAAACAAGTTAAACAATAAATCAATATGTAGACTGTGAGCAAGGGACTGGCAAGGGAGAACTTTTAGACTGCCACTGGAAAATCACGGGTTGGATAGGGGCGGAAAATTTAGCCTTGTAAATAGCCGCCTACTGACCACTCCAAATGAGCTGTTACAATGGGTCTTTAACGTATTTAGGACGTGGCATTCCCTAAACATGGGGCGTCTTTAACGTCTCTCTCTGGACAGATTGTGAATTTATACATCCCCCACAACCAGGGACGCATCTTTAAGAGGACTAGTACCTCCAGGATGAAGATACCGGGCTAGTGCCTTTCCCCGGTACAACCTTTGCGAAGGGGAGTTCGAGTATTTATACATCAGACCCACTTTAGCAGGGGTTCTACCTGCAGGCAGAGAAACCGAGCGGCCTATTTCTATACCTCGGTCGCCCTCGGGGTCTTTTTTCTTAAAAATGTAAAAAAAAATATATTTAACGAACCAATGAGCCCTAATTCACAAAAATAATTGGAAGATATTAAAGGGACAGACAGAAATCGTTAAGTCATAAGACAGACAATACCATGACCAAAAAAAAAGAAATGAAACTCTCAAGAGAGCCATATTTGATACCAAGTCTGACCACAAA
>JARWCS010351862.1:0-11031 GCA_034783895.1 Geukensia demissa
TTTATGAATACAAAGGTAGCTAAATGTACAAAAATTATGAAATGCTATGTTCTTATTGTTTCATATGTCACATTTTAACTCTGACTTGTTATAAGTAAAAGTATATTCTAATATTTCAGATAAATTTCCTTGAAGCAGATTTAGTGTTTAGATTCCTAGGACTATTGTGGACACAACATTGTAACATCTATAAACCAAGACTTGGTATTTCTGTTTCCTTACAAGCTAGAGCTCTACAGATTGGCAAAATTCATCTTCAAAAACTGATGTCCTCTGGTCTACCTGATAGTTCTTTATATTCTGGTAAGTTTTATTCTGAAAATATGTGATATACAAAATATTTATAATTTTATCTCACCAGACCCAAAGGGTCATGTAAGCTGTTGTCATCATTTTGCATCTGTTTGTCTATCTTCCATCTCTTCTCAATTCCAAAAAAATTTCCTTCCTGATGATTTCTCAGGCCAAGGACAGCTATGTGCAGGTTAATCTCCGGTGCAGGTTATTCATGAAAAAACGATGATTTTTCTTCTAAAAATGGCCATCCGGGTTTTAGTAAGGTTCGTTTGTTACTCCACCAATTACAGTATATGCAATGTAATATTGCATGTTTTTAATTTTATATTAATCAGTCACTCCTTAGTGTTCCCTTGGTTGCTCCAGCATCCAAAGTTCAGCTGTATCATTTATCAGTTTTATTTTACAGTGATTATAAACTTACTTCTGACAACAACCAGTGAGAACAACTCTATCCGTGAGATGGCTATACAATGTCTTCAGCTTATTGACGCCAAATCGGAGGAAACTCCCTTTAGTCCTGTCATCAAGAAAGTTCTTAGATGTGTAACAGAAATAGAAGCTGACCATGAATTTATTGCATCAGTGGGTATATAAAGACAGTAATAACACTAAACACCTTAATACTTATTCCTTACAAGCATGTTTTTACATTTTAATATACTTTTTCACATCATATTTGATTCCATCATTAGAAGCTTAGACAAATGGAACAATTCCTATGTTAGATTGACTCTGTTCACTGCCAATGTAAACTGATGAACAAAAGTGTCTCAAACAACCTATAAATAGGGCATTCTTAGAATTTCATGAATATACATTTTGTGAGATAAATTCTGCCAGAAGCTGTTATGCAATTACAGTAAAATTAAAAATGGATTGATTACATAACCATTGTATTGGAAGCAAGAGAAAATGGAAGGGTCAGACAAAAGGGAATAAGTTGGTTGACATGGCAACCTAGAGAACAAGATGAACACAACACATACCACACACAAATAACTAGAAACCAACATATACTATGAGCAATGCAGACCCCATGAAAAACCAGGGTTTTTATGGACTGTTGATTTCTTAAGTGAGCACATTAAAATCTGGCTCAGCATGTCAGTCTTGAACAAAGCCTGATTCAGTCATCATCACTCATTAGTATGCCCTCGTCCTGAATCTGAATGTAATATTTGCCACAGGATGTTAAGCAACAATCAATTAATCTAATACAGAACAATAGTAAGTCCATATACTGTTTTAAGAAAATTAGAACTTGGACATTTTCTTATTGTGTTGGACTGAAGAAATACACACCATATGAACCATATTTCAGGTTGTCAGGGCAGTGTTTAAGTCTTTAGATGGTGAAGAAGTTACTACAACACCAAAGAAGAAAAGGCGATCTTTGAAAGCAGCCAATAAAGATGAAGCTTTAACTATAATGTTAGATGTTGTAACAGACAAATCTACGCCACAGTTTGTACAGAAATCATTACTGGAGTTGCTGAGACACACACATAATAGGGTAGGTCATTTTATCTTTAAGACAGTTACACAGTAATCAGTAGAAATAAGAAGCCGTCTTATTTTTGACAAAATCTTATTTTTATTTCTATTCAAGAGACAGTATATACATAAGATATTTCAGTAATGAAAATTTTATGAAGTATAGGTGTGGTAAAACTGCATTAATATTGCTCTGTGATGTTTAAAGACCTACATTTCGTTTGTTGTTTGCAAAAAAAACTTTCAGATGCATTGCAGCAACAGTAAAAAACATGGGTTGTCATAACTACAAACAACCTGATTAAACACAAATATGGAGTCTCATTCACATGATTACATGAAAAATCAAAGACATGGAGACTAATATAGAAGGTACAATTTACAACCAATGTTTGTTATTTCTCACTAACTCATATATAAAATAATAGTTTTGTTCAACTGCTATTTGTTTTTATTATTTTTTGTATTCCTAATAGTTATGGTGTAAACATATTTTATTTTGAAATCTGATAATTAATACATTACAATATAATACACAAATAAAGGATTCGGAAACAAGCTAAATAGCTCATATCAATCCGTTTCCTAATGAAAGATTATACAACAGAAGCATATGCTGGTGATTTCACAAAAAGTAGTATTCAAAATAAAACACATATTTGACAAATATCAATAATATGGAAAACAATATAAACTATAAGATGAAATTATGACGTTTCGTACAATAAATTAGTTAACTTGTGTAGTATGAAACAATTACAGAAATCGCTTACTTTTTATGATATACATTTGAGTGGATTTAAAAATACGGATGTTAAGTTCATCACTCAATTGGTCTGAACCAAAAACAAGGAGATTTGTATTTATTTCAATTGGTATATCACTGAGCGAATCAAAGAGTTCGTTGCGTGTAATTTGGTATTTTGGGCAGTGGAATAAGTAGTGAGATATAGTTTCGATTGCACCACATGAACAAGTATATGTGTGTTGTTTTGTGGGTTTTAAAGGAAGTGGACAAAATTAAAATAAACATACTAAAATTTTTTAATTTATTAAACATTGTTCAAACTGTCCAATTTTAGTTGACCAATAAATGGTATTTTAAAGTTCCCAATGTACAAAGTATTGTTAAACTCAAAGCCTTCTCCTGCGGCAGGTATTACTTGAGCATTTGGATCATGAAAACTGGAATCTACATGACCATTGTTATCATACTCTAGAATAATGGAGTGCTTTGGTATAAATAGGTCAAACAGGAATAATGGTGTTATCTGAAAAATAAAATACAAAAAAAAATGTTTTCAAAACAATAAATGGTTAAAATTTCAATCACTACAGAGGCAATAAACATTTATAAATTTAGCTAAAATTAATCCAATAAGAAATGTTCATTGACACATGAAAATATAATATTTTCTGTACTGCAAGTTTGGATGTCTTTAACAAAAAACTTATTCTAGAAACTACATTCACTTTTTTGTATTGTACAGTCTATAGTCATGTTTAAGTATTGTGTACCAAAATTTTTATCTGTTTCATGTGCTATATAACTTCATAATCTTTTTTTTGATACTTCCTTAAGTTCTGAAAAAACAAAAACTTAGACATAACTTTCAGTCACAATCTCATGAAATAAAAAAGCCGTGTATATTTTCTGAAGATTCAGAAATTTTGAAAATAACAGCAGTGGATGCATAAGTAATTCCCATGGTCCTCTTTTACTTTGAAACAGTAATAGCAAACTTAAATAACTGAGATGACACGATTGTATTTAAAAATCACACGTTCTTGCATGTAATGTGATGGATTGATGCCAAACTGAAAATGAAGAGATACAGGGTAAATGTCAGAGAGACTGCACTCCAACCACGAGAAAAACATATGGAATTTAAAAATCCCCGTAGAGGTCTCCACAAGGCCTTCAGCAAGGGTGGAATACCTCTCATTGTGAAAAGCTCCAAATCGCCCCCAAATAAATTGTGTATGTGTAAAATAATATTGCAATTACCTGAATATTATCAAAAATTTACATGTAACAGAACATTAAACACAAAGACAAACATGTGACCACAATTCCTGACTTGACTTGGGACAGTCACACTAAACATGTAGTGGGATTAAACTAGTTAAGTGTGTACCCAACCCTCCTCCAATGAGTGGTCAAAGTGTGTGAGAAAGATGGTGGGATTGAACTTGTTTAGTAGGTACCCAACCCTCCACCAATGAGTGTTCTGTTTTAAGCCAAAAATAAAACATTTTTGTTTTACAATGTACACACCTTTGCTATAAACTTTTTAAAATTAGGATATGGCCCTACTAGATCCAAGAATGGTCCCATACGGCTAATTCCTTCATATCGTACAGCTCCAAGACCAACAAAAAAGTTCCCATGACTATTTAATTTAATGTTGTCTGCATAACCTGGTAAGTTTTCAGCAAAGATGTCAGACTGGCCTGATTTTGGTCCCTTTAAGTAATACCTTTAATGTAAAAATGTATCAACAGCAATTAACTGAACAAGCATAGATAACAATGAAAAGTTTTAATCTGGCTCAATTGTTTAAATGTTGTTTATTTAATACTTGCCTCCCCTTTTTTGTTGCAATAAGTAAGGTTCCAACCCCCACCATGGAAAAAATTAAGGTCATGTTTACACTAGGCAAAACTAAACTGAATCTGGATCAGCACAAGCCAGTATAAAGGTAACCTGTTGCAATCACACTTGTGCGGTGGTTGTGGTTTAACTTGATCCAGATTAAAGTTGAAACACAGAAATCAAAGGACCATATGAACTGTTACTAATTATGATGTCAGATTTAATCCACATTTGTGTTCACACTACAATTCGATCTGGAATAGCCGAATTTGGATTTAGTTAATCTGGATTAAATTAAACTTAGTGTAAATGCAAAGTGACTTAATCTACATTTACCCGAGTTAATCCAGATTAACTTTTGTAGTGCAAACAGAGCCTTTGTTGAGGTTAAAAACAGTAAGGCTCATTTTAATGCTCAAAATGGGAGACATTGGGTAAAAATTAATGTCCCTGTTGCCTAAAGGTGGGGAAATAAAAACATCTGGATATCAGAAAAATTTTTCAAACCATCAGGAATTTGAATACAATCATAGGAGATTGTGAGCCTTACACTAAAAGTGTCTTAATGCCACTTCAAACAATATTTTGATCAGTCAGTTTTACTGGTAAATGAAGCCAGAACACCTCCTGGTGTCAGGTAATTGACAAATTTTATCACATGGATTGTGCTTTTTTGTATGGTACTAAACTAAGTAAACTCATATGCTTAGCTGATAGACTATGGTGACCTATAACAGAAAATTTAAGTCACTACCAAGTTGGCTTTGTTGGCAAATTGTTCCTGGGTTAAATTTTGTCTGAACTTATAGATATCTCAAGTTTGACATTTGACTGAAACGGATGGCTTTGCAAGGTAAACTGACATTACACTGTCAGTCATTTTAGTTGTAGACTACAATTATTCTAAATAGAGACATATATTAAGCAGGTATTTAAAAGAGAAAATTTAAACAGAGCAACATCAGAATTATTCTGTAAACTATTGTGCAATTTTATCCTACATTCAACAAAAATCAAATGCAGATTGATTGATTGAATGGTGCTTAACATCCAGTGGCCAATATTTCATGTATATTCAGGACAAGAGCGTATTAATGAACCCTGCTTTGTACTAGACCGACAGGCTGAGCCGGATTTTTAACGTGTTAGCTCACGAAAGAAACAGTCCGCAGGAAGACGTGCCACTTTATCCAGACACATTATTCTGACTCTGGGCCGACCAGTTTTTGCTCTTACTCCTAAATGCTGCGTGCTTAGAGGAAAAGCAGCAATTACCAATTTTAATGTCTTTGGTTCGACCCGACCGGGGATCGAACCCACGACCTTCCATACTCGAGGCGAGCACGATAACCATTACACCACCGAGGCGGTCGTTTCCAGCAGTGTGTGAATGGCCTAGTGAACATAATGAAGGATGATATAAAACACGTTTCAAATGTTGTATACATTATTTGGGCTATAAAGTGTATCAATAAATTTGAATTTGCAGGTCGGAATATGCATTTCACAAAATATTTTTTAAATGACACCCTTGGTCATGACAAATAATATGACACTATTCAATACTTTGCAAGAAGACTTTTAATGTGTAAATTGCATTGCAAGATATTAATTTAAGACGGGCAGACTTTTTACTTTGGTTTTGTTCTCTGAAGAGGATTATATGTTTATAGTTACTACCAAATTCAGATTAGTGCTCATAACATTTCAGACTTCAATCTTATATTTACAAAAGGTACTAATAAATAAATAATAAAATAATAAAAATTTGCGATGATATTAAACTTTTTCCAGAGCAAAAACTTTCTTCAAGCACATAAATCAATATGATTTGATAAAGATAAAATACAATCATTGTGGTATTTAGTCGGCTGCCGCCAACGTAATGGTAAAACACAATGTAACGATCATATATACTGTAGTAAAAACAACAAAACAAAACCTGTCAAAAAATCGAGAAAGTTCCATGTTGCTATACTTTTCAAACTTTTCAACTTTATCGTTGTCAGTCTCTTGCCAAGCTGCCACCTTGCTGTTTTCCTTATCCATTCCAGGTTCAAATTTCGTCTCAATGTTTTTAGTACACCGAATGGATAGATTGTTATACATAAACGCAAATTTGTGTACCCAGTATGGTAACTTATAACTGCTTGGTTGATGGTATAGTCTTATTATCAGAACAGTAACGATAATCACAGCTGTTGCCAAACCTAGTGTCACGGTTAAAAATACAACTGAAAACATAAATGGTAAATTAGTTAACAAATTTGTTTTTCAACGTACATGTACAGTCACCTTCATTTACCAATAACCTGTGTTAAAAGGTCTATTATTTCAGTTCATAATGTTAATTGATTGATTGATTGATTGATTGTTGTTTAACGCCACGTCGGCAGTATTTCAGCCATATCGTTTCGAGTACCTACTTATATCTAACAATAAAACAAACAGTTAAGACCAACATCAAATAAAAAAAGTATCGTATTATTACATATAAAACGTATGCTAAAAGAAAAGGTTGCTAAAGTGTAAAAACGACATTCATATCACAGTGTTCATAATGTTTAACATTTTGCTATAAATGGATGTTTTTTAATAAATTGGCTGTTTTTAAGATCTTATATCCTAAATTCTTAGTCTCATAAGTGACATTTTAAAACAGATTTAACAGAATAATCATTTTAATAAACGTATGTTAAAGTTACATAGGTTTGTATAGAAAAAGAATTTCACATTATTATTATAAAGTATTATTAAGATATTTCAAGTCTTGGTGATAAATTTTGAATGCTGCGCCGAGGTGGATCAAAATGTTAAGCAATGGAGGATTTCGTTTCTCAAATTAATTTTGCCTTTTCAGTTAAATATTGTCAGAACTTTCCCCACCCATCCATTCACCCACAGAACATCAAACCTGCAAATGTAACCCTCGAGTCTCTGTTGACAATGAATTTGTATTACAAAATAAAAAAGAATGGTTATCTTTGTCCTAAGCTCGAAAAATAATAACACATAAAACATTGAATGTAACCATTACCACAGTCAGAGATGTAAATAGCTAGTATAAAACTTATGATGGGGTGTATTCTAAGACCCATCATACATGTACAATGTACATCTGATATGGATTATTAATAACCAGGAATATTTCATGGAAACAGTAAAATTAGTGGATTATACTATTGGGGCCATGTGTATATAGCCTTATACATGTTTTTGTACGTCATGGTTATATTAACTAATATGAGAAATAAGTATATTTCATCATAAATGTTATTTTTTATATCTGAAGTTCACAGTGCGCCAGACAATCGGCAATCAAGATTTACTACATGGTGACTTCTTTTTTAAACTCACTATATTTACATTAGTAATGGTGGGAAATGTTCTAGCATTGTACTCAATTTTGGACAAACCTATTAAGGTTGCCATTGATGTGTGACCGACTTCCTTCGCACGTCAGTATAAGAATTGGATCAAGGCAGTTTCTTCGAAAAAGTTTTATTGCTAGGCAGAGTTTGTTTGGGCTAGAATTAATTTTGAGGCCGGGGGTATAGAAATAAGCCGTTCGCTTTCTCGCCCGCCTCTTCCTTTGGTTTGGCGGAATGTAAAAATTATCGGGAACGATACCGCTGTGTACCGTGAAGGGAAAATGCCACGCTCTCTGCATGTCAAAGATCCCTTTAAAACAACCCATAATGAGTGGTATGCAGGTGACCAGTTGATTAGGCTAAATTTCTCGTCCCCTACCAAAACAGTCCCAAATTGGCATCCCGTAGCTACTAAATTCCTTAGCTTTACCCCCTGCTAAACCCCTTTTATTATTTATTGTTTGATAACCTGTTCTCGTCCTGAATATACATGAAATATTTGCCGCTGGACGTTAAACAACAATCAATCAATCAATATCTATCGATAGGCTTTCACTTATTTATTTTAGCATCAAAGAGTCAAGACTTCAGATTTAAATGTAATATGGCGTCTATCGTCTGTGAAAAGTTGGCTCACTTTCTAAATATTGCATCTGTCATTTAAAAGACAATATGCGCCAAAGTCAGATAATTTATATAAGATATATAAAGACAACCAATGCAATTATATTTGTGCTCTCAACAAAATATTATGTCGAACACTTACAGTCTTTGGCATAAGCATCACACATAGAATATCAGATTTTTATTCAGAATAAATTTGTTATAAATACGATATCCCAATCCTTTCGCCATTTTACTTTTAAAGAAAAGTTGGATAAAAAGAGAGAGAAAAATTATATCCGATTTTTGATAATCTGGTTGTATTTGACTTAGAACAAAAGATCTTGCCCTTTAGCAATCCTGTTAAAAAAAAACAGAAAAAAGTTTATTCCAAAATCAGGCTAAAAAATCTAGGCTAGACACAAATAAAAAGCTCTCCTCCTTCTGAACATAGATTGCCGAGTACCTTTAAGTGGTATATTGTATGAATGGTTGATTAGTTATAGTTAGTTGCATGTTCACGGAAAACTTGTTAATATTAGCAATGATTAGCCTCATGGTAGACTATTGAATATAGGTTGATGATTAAATATTATTGCAAATATCAAGCTTTATAAATTCCTGACAAATAACGGGTAATTTCCATGTCTCATACAGTAGATAGATGCTACGATAAAACTAACAAACCTGATGACGTCATCAGTATGTTAGCTACCTTGTTTTAAGCAATATTGTGTTGATATCACCTAAATTTTAGCTAATAAGTTTATAATATATAATACAACGATAACTATAAAGTTCATAATATATTGCCTTTCATTTGAAGATTTCTTTAATGGAAATCTCCCTTTTAGTGTTTTTCATCTTTTTAATAATTAGTTTCTTCAATTTGATATCTTTATTTCTGGCCTGATGTTAAAGACGAAACCGGTCTAGCAGAACAAAATAGCGCGGTTGTCTGCATACTTTTATAACAACTGACATCATCATTTAGATGTAACTATTACTTCACTTGTACGCCGAATGTATTATTTCTAATCAAGTCCCATCCCCACTGCATATTTTCGTTTCTTAGAAGCGATGATAAATGTTATTGGATTTCTAAGTACCTGAAATTACAAGTGGTTGGGAATGACAATTTCATGATTCCATTTTGAGTCGCAAAAAAATCCAACGATTAGCAAATATCTGCATACTTTGTTGTTATAAATCAAAGAATAAAAAAAAACACGATAAATGTTTAATATTCTTACCAAGAACCGAAGTATGCTTCGATGTGGTCGGCATATTATCTGCAAATAAAGTTAGTAAAACCGCTAAAGCCAGAAGAACTGTGAGAATATAGCTCACTTTTTCTCCAGATTCTGTTGGTAGCAAAAAGGTCACAGAGGTTAATACAGCCGTGATTACAACTGGAATGGTAACACTCATGATATAATGCCCCGGAAGTCTGTTCACTTCAATATGGAATACCAGCTCGGAATAAGTGAGATCTTCTTCTATTATTTTACTGGTTGTTTGGGATGTACTGATGAGATCCCATTCCCCATTTGTTCTGTAATCCAATAAGTTGACGTTTGTTTTAAGGAATGTTAAATTCACAGCGTCTGACGGAAACCCCCAGCTTGCTAATTCAATGTCACATGCTTGAGAATCGTATGGAAAGTACGTGATATCCATGTCACATGACGTTGATAAAATAGCGGGGGGTTCCCAACGCATTTCGCCTTCATAACTTATTCTGATCTGAAGATCTTCTTCCCCCAGATTAGTCAAATCTGTAACCCTGAAAAAAATTTGTTGATTTGTTAATATACATATTATTGTATGAATTGTAACTAAATCTCGTATATGTCTTAATTTTAGCGTTTAGTAATAAAAGAGGGAAATTAAAAGGAAAGGATCTGTTGAAATTATGGTATTTAACGAAATTTCTGCAATGTTTAGACAAGACGTAATCGTTGTGTCAAGAATATACGTATAAAGTTAAACACATTTATATGCACCAGAAAAATTGATAAATAAGCCAAACAGAAAAATAACAAAATGTCACCTCATTCAAATAATCATTAGTATTCTTTTGCTTTAGTATCCATAATAATTGATAATGTAGTAATAACGTCTGAGCTTTTTTCAAAATCTCAGAGTTAATTATTGATATTCTACTTTTTCATTAGAACCAGTTGCCCATGAAAAGAAGTCATCACACAGCAATCTACTGATTAACATCACGCGAGTATAACTTGTTCGAACAGACATATCCTACATATTGCAACTATGACAGTATGTATTTTTATCATTGTTAAGATAGAACCACATCAAGAGAAGCCGAGAATACTGACACACAATGGCCAACACCAACACATTAAAGAAGTTTTAAAGGTTTGTCTATTTGTTATTCATGCTAAGCCTATAAATTTCTTACGAGTTTTCCACTATAAGTTCTGGATGCCATACAGATTCTTGTGTAGCATAAATGAATTCTATATCTCCATAGGATGCCTTTGTCCATGCCAGTCGACTGTCATTCCATACCTTAAAAGTAATTCGTTTGTTACTTGAAATTATCAATTACCGAATTCGAAGTCTTAGTCTGATTTTGGCATTTGACAAAAAGATAAAACATTAGTCAATGTGCTGGTATTACAAATTTTTTATTATAGAAAA
>JARWCS010351873.1:0-11030 GCA_034783895.1 Geukensia demissa
TACTGATTTATTGTTTGCTAACTTGTTTCCGTCCTGAATATGCATGAAATATTTGCCACTGGACGTTAAACAACAATAAATCAATAGAACCCGTTTTAGGGGCGTCCGTTAGTTCGAGCGCGATGTATAAATACTCGAACTCCCTTTCTCAAAGGTTGTGCTGTGGAGATAATAGGCACTAGTTAAATCTCCGTCCTTGAAGCACTAGTCCTCTAAAAAGGGCGTCCTTGATTGTTGAGGAGTGTATAAATTCAAAGTCCGTCCAGAGGGAGACGTTAAAAACACCCCGTGTTTAGGAAAAACCACTTAACTTGTGTTCATCCTGAATATGCATGAAATATTTGGCACTGGACGTTAAGCAACAATCAATCAATCCTTTCATTTCGTCTGGGAGTAGATTTTTTAAAATTTAGAATACAGGCTTTACGGCGGTGTCCAGTCGGCATCTCCTCCATGATACTCCAGATGTACAAAGCATTAGCATCCACTCCGTAAATCTTACAGGGTTTGGGATCTGGATATTCGGCTGGACGTATCAGGGTCTGGTCTTTCTCGTGTAACGATGAAACACGGTACTGGGTCCACTAACGATGTTCTTTTACAACTCGTACAAGTCTTTATTTATTCTTCTCGTCCGAGAGGGTTAAGTATTCTCGTAGGCCATCAAACGTCGTCCTCAGTGTCAAGTCAGGAACACTGATGCCATTCTTAAACATGTCGACTTTCTGGCTTCGGTGGTAGGCAAACATATTGTCGATGGGTTCGACATTTTTGTTGGTATACCAGACCAATAATCTAACATGGTCGTCATGTTCTGTTCCTGCCACACTCGTTGACATGGTAAGTAGTCTTCTTGGGAGATGTTCTCCTTTTTCAACGTGCTGAAAAACGATTCGTGTGGAAGTAGAATCGTCGTATCCAGTTTGTCCAGAGATGTCATCAATTCGTATGGGAAAAAGCCTTTCTAGTAAGTACAGCCGTAAGCCTCCAGGAACTGCTGTTACTAAAACCAGGAATCTAATAGTTGGTGATGTCCAGGAACTTCAAGGTCTCGGTCTTGACGCACATAAAAGCGTTGTTTCTCTTGACGCTTAACTTGATCTTGTGGGTGTCAAGCAGATAAGTGAATAAGTCAACTTTCTTGGCATTCAAGTCATATTTCCCAGAATTGAATCCAACTACCGGCAGTTCTTGGGAGATGTTGTTCTAGTAAATTCCTCAGTTGATACAGGTAGGGTGGTTCTTTTCTTCACGTTCTCTTTCTTTGTCGTGTTTGCAGTCCTCCAAGTCCCTGTCGAGTCTTTCTTGGATCTGTTCATAAGCCCCCTGCCCTGGGGCATCAGTAACCAGAAAGCCTTCTCGCTGATATCCGTCAGGTATCTAAAACACTCCTCTAACGTCTTTCCCGTGCTGCCTTTTGAAACAAAAAACAGGAACTGCGTTAGTCTTGTCGTGAAAGTTCAAATTTATGGTGTTTTAAAAAATGTCAGATGTTCGGCGAACCAATTTAGCCAGAGTGTCTTCCTCGGTTTCATGCAGGTCATATACGAAAATGTAAATAGAGTCTAAAGTCGTCAAGTCATCCAAGGATACGCCTGTTGCTAGGGCTCCACGATAAACGGCCAGTCATCTGAAGAAGCAAAGTTTGTCGTAAGATCCATCATATCCAGCCACCAGTGCCAGCACTCCATGATTTTTCAATAGGAAATCCGGCAGGACTACTCTGGCTCCAATTGCTTTGACCATCCTTTGACAGGTTCGTCTTAATAACAACTAGCATTCTCGTCTTTTGATTTTTTCATATGTCGTTTAAATGTTATGCATGTAGTTTATCGGAAACACATTAGATGTCATTTCGGAAAAAAACTTTCTCTGTTGTATTTCTATAATTTTATATGTGCTTGACGCGGACGTGAGAGAGAGCACCCAGGATTGAACGACGTCATTTTACATATAACTTTGAGATTGTTTCTTTTTAAAATTCTAATGGCAATAATTTTTTCAATAAAAGATATTTTAACAAAATTCTTTTGGATTTTGGTCGAATATGATTTAAATTTTATTTTTTTAATAAAAATATTAAGGTTTACTTAAAACATTGATGGAAAAATATATACATGTTCCTTTTTTTATAACGGAGTAACCTCCCATCTGAATAATACATTGTTTTAATGAATATTGTGGGAAGTTCCACGTGTTGTTATTTTATATGCAGTCTGTGAGCCAGGGACCGGTAAGGCGGGATTGCCACTGGAAAAATTGCGGGTTAGATAGGACGGAAAATTTAGCCTTGTATCTGGCCGCCTACTGACCACTTAAAATAAGCTGTTTCCTCAACACGGAGCGTCTTTTACGTCTACCTCCGCAAGGATTGTGTATTTATACATTCACAACAACCAGGAATGCACCTTTTAGAGGATTATTGCCTCCAGGACGGAGATACTTAGTGCCCCGGTACAACCTGTGCGAAGGGGAATTCGAGTATTTATTCATCCCGCTCCATGCACTAACGTCCGTTCAGCAGGGGTTCTACCTGCTGGCGGAGAAACCGAACGGCCTATTTCTGTACCCCGGCCACCCTCGGGGGCAAAACTATTTTCTCTGACCACATTGTTTGTACTGTTACACATATAGGTATGTTGTTAGATGAATTTCATGAAGAGATATTTTAAGAACCAATAATTGCATCAGTCAACTACAGATGTATTAAAAATATCTAGCAAACATGACAAATAAAATACTATTAAACGATTTTAACTTCTGTATTTTTCAGATTTCTCTGAAGAAATGTCATTATCATCATGTTTGGTGGAACAAGATGTGGTGAAATGCAGGTTTAATATGCTATAGACCGCCTCGGTTGGGTAATGGGTAGCGTGCTCGCATCGAATGCGGAAGGTTTTGGGTTCGATCCACGACCAGGTCAAATCAAAGACATTAAAATGGGTATTTGCTGCTTCTCCGCTAAGCACTCAGCATTAAGGAGTAAGAGCGAAGACTGGTAGGTCCATGGTCAGAATATTGTGTCTGGGTAAAGTGGCATGTCTTCATGCGGACGTGTATTTTCGTGAGCTAGTACGTTAAAAGAACGGGTTCAGCGTGTCGCTTTAGTACAAAGCGAGGTTCATCATCATCATTAATGAATATGCTCTCGTCCTTGCTATTGGACGTTAAACAATAATCAATCAGTCAATATGCTATAAGCAACAGCGGAACACACTGTCTAGAATGAAATTTTTATACGCCCATTGGAACGTTCAACATATTTTCTCACTTATGTAATATTCACCGTGTCTCCCACAGCTGGCTATGAAAGTTGAGAATCACTTCCTTTAAACTGGGATATATTTAAAGTTACATCCTCAGGAAGAATGACATTATCCCCACTTTCCATTAGTCCACTATGCTTAGTAATTTCTTTATCAGACACTGCCTCCCCATAAATCTGATACAAATGTAGCACTTCCAGTAGGGCTTACACCGACTAATAATTTGTACGCGTTATGTTAATAACTAGACCATGCTTGTGACCGGACAAGCATAGAAGGTTGAATTTCAACAAATACTTCAGTGCCGTCTATTATAATTCTTTTAGATGAATACATGCTGAAAGATTTTGGTATTGCATCAAATATTTTCTGTTGACTTGGAAAGGGAAATAAAAAAGGCAATTCTGCATTTAAAAAAAATTATCCATGATGTAACAAAGTTCTTAAAATCTGGCTTTGAGAAATTTCAAATCATTCTGAAAGGTCCCTTACAAATAATCCTACATTCAGTCTAATTAGTACTATAAAAATTCCTCCTTTAAACTTAGCTTTCTTTTCGGCCCTAATCTGCCCCTTTGTGTCTGATACTGCCTAGGGTCACAGTATTGTAATCTTGACGCTTTTGATGTCAGACATTCGAAAACAGGAAAGAATGACAACAATTTTAAAAACCAGTATATCATTGTCATCCTTAATTTTATCAAGGGTTAACTTCTTTCCTTCAAAATATTCCACTTGTTTTTGTAGGGCTGCAATATTTAATTTTTAGTTCAAATCTTCATTTTGGTTATAAATGACTGGAGAGATGCATCAAAATTTTTATCAGAAAAATTATCTAACGAAAAGTTATGTTCACTATGGAGGTTCTCATTAATCAGTGAAGTCCATTCATATTGTGTCCCATTTGTGTTTGGAAGGTCTATGTTTTCGTTTTCTGCACATTTGTCACTCTGACAATTGAATGCAAAAAAATGTATTACAACCAATATGTACATGTATGTACAATGAATGCATTTAGTCATGTTTAATGCAAAAGGTAGCCAGTTACATGTACAATGTACTTTGTATAATTTTAGTATATGTCCTTTATATATATACACATATAAAGCATGGTTAAAGTCAAAGTCAAGTTTACCATGTAATAGTTGCCTATTTTACATAAAGTGTATATGCACTTGTATGTTTATTTGCAATAAATCACATTATCCTTTGCATATGGAGCTACGTTAAGGCTATATCGCATAAATTTTACTTTTCCAAAGGCGCTTTTAACGACAAATGTTATAAGCGATTTAGAAGCATTTTTATTCATATCTTTTTGTTATATGTGCCATAACGCCCCTGAGGTTGGCCGGAATAGGCCGTTCGGTTTCTTCGCCTGCAGGGTAAGTATAATGCTTAAGGGGCGTCCGTTAGTTCGAGTGGGACACTCGAACTCCCCTTCTCAAAGGTTGTGCCGATGAAAGAAAAGGCACTTGGTATCTCCGTCCTTGAGGCAGTAGTCCTAAAAGTGGATTGTGGAGTGCCCCAAAGGTATAAAAAAATACAAAATTACCAATGTTAAATAAACATGGAAAATTTAGGTTTGCTATATGTACATTTCAAGGTGTAACATGGGCCATTCGGTTTCTCCGCCTGCAGGTAGAACCCCTGCTAAAGGGGCGTCCGTTATTTCGAGCGGGATATATAAATACTCGAACTCCCCTTCTCAAAGGTTGTGCCAGGGAAAAAACAGGCAGTAGGTATCTCCACCCTTGAGGCACTAGTCCTCTAAATGGGCGTCCCTGATTGTGGGGGATGTATAACTTCACAATCCATCCAGAGGGAAACGTTAAAGGCCCCGTGTGTTGGAAGTGCCACGTCCTATGCATGCTTAAGACCCCTTGTAACAGCTCATTTTGAGTGGTCCGTAGGCGGCCAGTTACAAGGCTACATTTTCCGCCCCTATCCAACCCGCAATTTTTCCACTGCCAGTCTAAAAGTCCCCCATTACCGGTCCCTTTGGTACAGTCTACATACTGATTTATTGTTTGCTAATTTGTTTCCGTCCTGAATATGCATGAAATATTTGCAATTAGACGTTAACAACAATAAAACAAATAAATAACTTAAAGAATGGTTGTAGATGATTAGCACGTTTCCGGTTCGTCCGCTAAGGATCGACCCTAGGCCATCAATGACCCAAGATCATCTGTGCTTTCGTCATAGATATGCGTGTACACAAAGCGCGCATGACATTCCTACTTTCACTTTTGAGCCGCCAAATTGACAACAACAGTTCAACAGACGAATAATCATATTCTAAACAACAGTCCTTGTCATTCCTAAACATCAGTCCTTGTCATTCATCATCTCATTATGGTATCATGCATTCACTTTTCAAACCTGTTTCAACTTGAGGCCTTCAACTAAGGGTCAGGATAAATAATTTACGTGATAGAGTTTGAGGGGGGTATTCCCATAACCTGTGATAATTTAGCTGCGATAATTTAAGCCCCTTAATGCATATTCATCGTGATTCGTGAAAATTGCAAAAATAACAATTTTTTTTAAATTTATTTTTGCTTTCTGTTATTTGCATTTCTTTCCAGGACCCCCCTCCTTTTCAACGATAATGCTACAGTATTGCATTTTTCCTTTTTTGTATCTGATTCTTCAAAATACCATTTTCAGCTCCTTTGGGCCCCTAGTTTCCGAACGGGTAGGATAGGACCTCCATTTCCAATCCCAGGCTTATAACTAAAGCATGAATCATTATGTTAAATGTTCATCGAAATCGGTCAACTGGAACAAAAGTTGTTGCACAGAAAATGTGTCTACAGAAGGACGACAGCGACAACAGACTCATAACATAATACGACCACATAATTTTCTGCAGTCGTATAAAAAAGTTGTATAATCTTTTTGACTTATTAGCAAATTCAATACAGTCGCAATTCACATGAACTCGTTGTCCAATTTACCATTGTAAATTATAATTTTAAATATGTATATTTATTTAACATACAGCTACATATTTTGGAATGAAAAATAAACAAGTAAATTATGTTGCAACAATATTTGTATGATCTCATTTACAGGTTTGCTTTGTTTTGATTTCAAGCTTAGGACTAATTGGGACATGGGGTAATGCACATTTAATTTATTGCAGATCAACATATATCTATATACAATTCATACTGTATTATGCCTGATAAACGCCCCTGAGCGTTTCATTTTTCTGAAACAGGGGCGTTTATTAAGACAGGCAAAAGTGAAGTAGATATTATGCAAGTACCTATAGAAACGCTGAGTAAGCAACATAATATAATATTATTCTGTATCATAAAGTCATATCAGTCACAGAATCGATTAAATTAATTTTTTTACATTAGATTGTATGTTATGGGCAAATAAACTGTACTCTTTAGTTCTGATTTATCTGTATTTACATTAATATTTTCGCTCTGGAAAAGAGAGGGTGTTTATTAGGCATAATATGGTAACATTTTTTATTAGTAGGGTTCTGTAAATAACAGACGTTCCCCTCCCTAGGTAAATGTAAATGGAATAGCTCTTACTTTAAGAAAACCATATCAAAATTGCAATTCAATTCTTCCTTATTCCAGAGTCCAAATACAGAAGAACTTTGAAAAAAATAACAGCCACAGAAGCAGCAACACAGAAAACGCCACAGGAAACTACACACACAGCCGCTGAAGCAGCAACACAAGAAACACCACCCACAGGAAACTACACACACAGTCACAAAAGCAGCAACACAAGAAACACCACAGGAAACTACACACACAGCCACAGAAGCAGCAACACAAGAAACACCACAGGAATCTACACACACAGCCACAGAAGCAGCAACACAAGATAGGCAACAGGAAACTACACACACAGCCACAGAAGCAGCAACACAAGAAACACCACAGGAAACTACACACACTACCACAGAAGCAGCAACACAGGAAACTACACACACAGCCACTGAAGCAGAAACACAAGAAACGCCACAGGAAACTACACACAAAGCCTCAGAAGCAGCAGCACAAGAAACACCACAGAAAACTACACACACAACCACAGAAGCAGCAACACAAGAAACACCAAAGAAAACTACACAAGCAGCAACACAAGGAACGTCACAGGAAACTACACACACAGCCACAGAAGCAGCAACACAAGAATCACCACAGGAAACTACACACACAACCACAGAACCAGCAACACAAGAAACACCATAGGAATCTACACACACAGCCACAGAAGCAGCAACACAGGAAACAACACAGGAATCTACACACACAGCAACACAAGGAACGCCACAGGAAACTACACACACAGCCACAGAAGCAGCATCACAGAAAAATACACACACAACCACAGAAGCAGCAACACAAGAAACGCCACAGGAAACCACACAAGCAGCACCTGAGACAGCCGCACAGCCATCCTCATCCACACAGTTAGAGGAAGTCAATGAATTCAGTAACACCATTGGTATTATATTTATATTCCTGTTTCTGTTATATATATATATATATATGACTTCTTCCAAGGGAACCATTGTCCCAAAGTGTTGTTTGGTGAGGTATAGTGCCCGAGCTGTTAAGCTGTTCCCGAGGGAGAAATCCATAATATTTCTAGTACATAATACAGGATAAATTTACACCTGTTCGATTTATTGCAAATGTCATGCACAAAGTAAAGTGCCAATTTTATATATATATATATATAGGCAATTTCCGAATTATATTTTGTCCACATAGTCATCAGGAGATATTCTGGAGTGTACATCTCAGCCTGAATAATATCATATAACCTTGATTTCAGTTTCACAGTAGAAGGGCTGAATGGCAGCAAGACATATTTGTGTGCCCACGTCTTAAAGCATATGCATAATGATTGACTTGTTGAGTCGTTTTACAACAGGCTTTTCAGACAAAATAACTGAATTTTTTTAAACAATCTGAATAATTACACATAGAATGATTAATTTGTCTTTAAATATATATGTTTATAGATAGCCCACACATGTATATGGCAAACAGTTATCTGAGATAATATCTTAGTTTACTCTGGTATCTTAAAATTAAAATGATTTCTTGATACATGTACTATCTTCTATGAAAAAAAAAATATGTAACTAAGTTGACACTCCAACAGTTTTTGAATTTATGTGAAGTTTTGATAGTTTTATATATTACATTATCACACACGCACTCTCTTGGTTTTTTGTTTTATGAGTTGTATATATACTCGACACTATGCATCTTTAAGTTAAATAGCTTAAAAACAAATTATACATCATACAAAAGGTTTATTAATAATCACAAAATGTGCATAAGATGTACATGTGTATATTCTTGTTATAAGATACCTACCTACATTCTTCAAGATTATATTGTATGGTCTAGGTTGTCACTCTTATTGTAGCAATGAATTCTTTCTCTCTTGTTTTTAGCTTTTGAACAAGTCTTGCGCTGCCTTCAGTTTAATAGTGGAGGACAATTGGCTCAGAGAGTCAATGTCAGTGCAAAAGAGATTCAGAACAGAACTGATGAGCCAGAGAGTATGAGTTTAAATGCACTCAGAACGTACCTTAAGATGAAAAAAGGGAAAGACTCCACGGAAAAAATTAAAGAAAACCTACTGGAGCATGGAATCACACCACCACATTTGACAGCTTTGGTGTCATCATTTTCTCCACTCCTGGAAGGTAAGTACATAAAGCTTAAATCTGTTTTCAGCTATTGTGATCTTTTAGCATTACTGATCCCTTTTAGGTAAAAAATTTCATAAGGAGATGAACATGTCAGCCTGTCACTGACTTCATTTTCATGGTTCACTGACTTTGTTAAATTCTTGACAATATTTTGTGACAAGCTCTATTTCTTAATAACTATACTGCATAAAGCAATCATACTAAGTCCATTCATTCATCAGAGAAGAACCATATTAGGTTGAAACATTCATCATGTAATATATACATGTCACATAACCATGACCTCATTTTAACCTTTGTTTACTTTGTTAGATTTACTCCACTATGGTTGATGAACCTTAACAGAATTTTAACATATTGTTTAATCCATGAAGACTTCATGTCTTTCAATTTTGACAATTTTACAAATTGTTGTTTATAAGTTATGACTTTTGGTAATAAAATAAAAGGCAATTAATTTAATGCATCTCATAACTCCAGTAAGCTTTAGTCAATCTTTACAAATTTTACTACAATGTTTTCTTTCATGAATACTTGACACCTTTTAATTTTGAGAGTTGGCCATGTTGTTGGTCAGGAGTTATGAGGCATTGATCATCAAAAATAGGCAATTTTTCATATGTCCCCAGAAAGTTTCCTATGGAATTTTTGTGACATGTCAAAGAAAAAGTAGCAGTATGTGAATATTTTTCAATTTGCCGGGCAATCCCTGGAGATAAATAATGACCGGCCCCTAAAAATGTAGGAAAATTGATGAAAATTTAAAAAATATGATAAAAATGAAGCGAGTCAAGTTATTTTGAACTTTTGAATCTTTGATTTTAGGAGCGAGCGATTCTAAAGAACTAGTAACTTGGAGTGGCCTCAGTGAAAATTTTCTTAATATGAACGGAAGTTTACAATTTATGCCGATTTTCACACCAGCCAAAATATAATAATACATGTACCACCCGGAACCAGTTTAATGCTACATATATTCTGCTACATCTTGCTTCCATGATAAACAATCAAACAATGCTTATATATGTATACATGTATACTAAATAGCGAGGTCGCGTCATGGTTACTGTCTCTAAATTGGCATACATTTCTAAATAAAACATTTCGTAAATTTTAGTGTCAAAACTTATGCATACAATAGTCAGAAACACATGGATCAGCAGCACAATTATAAATATCTGTAAAGACTGATATTAAACAAGACATTCTGTGAGCAAAACTCACAAAGGATACCCCCCGCTCCCCCATCACTTTAGTTGAATTATCTGCCCTTGGAATAAAGGACGATGAATGATCTTCCCATATGCAAATCGACACATTGTGTCTAAGCATCATGTAAAGTTTCATTGAAATCCGTTGAACGGTGTAGGAGGAGATGCGCTTACAAGCTATATGTGGGCAGACGGACAGACAGACAGACAGGGTGACTCCTATATACCCACAAACTATGTTTGCGGGGGTATAATTATATATAAATTTTAGTAATTTAGTTATTTACTGTTAACATAAATGATTTAATCTTTGTAGAGAAATTTACCAACATTGTAGCCAAGTGGCCTGTCCATGACAGCTTCATCTTCCGAAATTCTGATATTGGTATTTATTTAAGCCATCATCACAGGGGATATGATATTGATGGGCTACTCCTAGGAGACAGTGGCTATCCCTGTAAACCCTACCTGATGACACCTTACTTGAGGCCATCAACAAGGTATATCTTTTGATACAAATTTAAGCTTGGATGCACTGTAGGCACATATCAAAAGATTAAGGACATGTAAATTCATCTAGAAATGTGCTATATATTTCATCTATTATTTTATCCCAGTATTGTCTGATAATGTATGATATCTGAGTTAATGAGCTGGCCTTTCAACACCACCAAACAACACTATTAGAACATTTTTCCTGAAGGCGAAGTCCATTATACATTTTGTAAAGAAAAGATTAGTGCCTTGGGAAAAAGTCGGACGATATGAGTGTTTGGTTGGTATAAATAAAAGTATCAATGATTCGGTAGATTTTTACTATGAGTACTTCTTGGTTTT
>JARWCS010351884.1:0-11029 GCA_034783895.1 Geukensia demissa
GAAATTGTTTAAACTGCTGTCAAAAATGACTCTGTTGCTATGTATTTAAAGGAAATATTCCCAGATTAATTTTTATAAAATAAAAGTGTCAAAGATTTTAAATGGTTCTATAATAAAGTTAGCAAAATTTTTAATGGAAGGTGTTGACATTTGAAGATTTGCAGCAGTTAATATTTAAAAGAAAGAATATGGAATATATGCCAGAAAGACACAATCCACATCTTTTCTTCATTGTGTACTGAATAATTTCTCATTAAGATGTTGCCTTTAGTTTATTAGGTTTCTGTGGTGCACCAAACATAGTGCATTGCATTTTGTTCTTTTATTAAACAGATTGTAGACAAAATGAAAAAAAACCAATGATTGAAAATGCAACTTGTTTATTTATTTATAAAAATATTTACAGATTCTAAATGACTGTGAAATAACTGGATATACAATTTTTTTGTAGGTGATTTTTGAAATGGTTTTAGCAATGGATGATTTCAGCATGTTTGTAAGAATAATGACCCTGAAAAATATTGAGCTCCAGGAGCAAGTTTTAAGAATGATGGCAAAAACCACAGGCAATATTCCAGATAGTTTCAAAGCTAATACTCCGAGTAAATCTGCAAAAACAGCAGACGAGGCTGAAGAAGAACTGTTAGCTAAAGTTTTAGAGTAAGTAAAATTACATGTGAAAGTGAAGGCAGCCTTCTAAATTTAATGTGTATATATTCTTACAATTAAAAAACCTGTATAACAAATGGGATTATAATAAAAAAAATGTTTTTAAGAACAAATATCTGTTCTTATTCTTTGAGGTACATGACAAATTTTGATTTGCCATTTTTACAGTAAATGTTTTGCAACTGGTACTTCTAGTTAGATTGGATCAAGAAAACTATTGGTCAGGCTTTGAAAAAGATGTGCAGCAAATTTCCAAGGCTTAATCTTCTTCAAAATTTGTAAACCCTTCACATGACCATAAATTACATTTTGTATAAATGAGTTTCTTTCCCATTATTAGACAGTCCAAACGTGAATATGAAATGGAAGAAAAGAAAAGAAAAACAATGGAAAAAGAAGAACTGGAATCTATGATGGTGTTAGAACAAAACAGATTACAGAATGAAAAAATAAAAGAAAAGCAAAAATATGATCAGGTGACTATTATAAAAGTATAAGACCTTTAAACATAGGTAACAATGAAATACATGTACTTCACATTGAAAATGTCATCTTTGTTTAATTCTCACAACTTTTCTTGCCATTTTCCCATCAAGTTCAGGTAGTCAGAATGTACATTATTTTGTTTATAAGTTTAATAAATACTGATTTTAGCACTGAACTGAACATTCAATAAGGCAGGAAAGCTTTGACGTCTGATGATACTATCACAAGGATATTACATCATGTGTGTAGCAGTTTTCATATATTCATGCATACCATAACAAAATGTTTTTTTCATAGATGAAGAAATAAAAAGAAACTCTTTATTATCTATTTTGATAAACATTACAAATCTATCAACTTGGTTATTGGCAATACATCACTTGTAACCAAACACACTGCACATTCTTGTGTTAGTGTGTCATTCAGTTACTTGAAACATATTTTTTAGATAATCAAGCTGATTGATTTGTTATATAATAACCAGGATCATCTTATAACAGTAAGGTAGGACTGTCTTCTGCCAGTTGTGAGCTGCCAGATTTATACTTATATTCAAAATCTTGTTCATTATAGAATTGACATCAACAGCAAAACCATTTTTATGCATTTTTCGTCGTTGGTCATGTTGGTGTTGGCATCATTAGACAGTATGGTTTCCATAATATGGAAACTTATTTTTCATGCAATTTTGCTGATTTTTTTTCAAAATCATTACCTATGCAAAATGCAACAAAATTTACTCAATTTAGTAGATAAAGGGGGTCAAAATGGTCACTGAGTCAGCCATGTTACTGTGTATAGGTCTTTACTGCAAAATACTGTGTCTATACTTACCCAAATGTTCATTTTTGTCTCCTTCCAATGTCATTGAGCTGATATTGTATCATGCTTTGCTTGTGAAGCACCTCAGTTTTATATAGAAATGTGGGGTAACAGACATGTCCATTACATTAACAAAGTTTATTGATTACGATTTTTTTCTCACTAGTTGCAGTGTTGACAGATTAATTATAATATAAAAAGGCACTTGTTCCTTTTCCACAAACACCTCATTTCATTTATAATTTAACTACTGAATCCACATTTATAACCTTGTTTTAATTTTAGTATTAATTTTTTTAAATCAGTTTTTTTTTTCTTTGATCTAAAAGGCAGTTAAAGATTTATCTAAAGAGACATCAAAAGGACAACCACCATCAACTAAACCCGTTCAAGAAAAGTTAGTGGCATTAAATATATCCCAACCAAAACCTCAGCCAGCAGAACCACAACCAGTGACAGCCAAGCCTCCACCAAAACCAGTAAAACAGACAGATCTTAAAACAGCAGTAAGTTTATTTCATCATACTGATAGATTAAAACAGTAGTTTTATTTGTATGAACAACAGTAAAACAGTTTCATTTAAACATTCAAAGTCATCAGGGAAGGCATAGTGAAAATGAGGCCAACAATAAAATATTGTTTGTTTCCCCAATCCTGACTGACTCTACAAAATGTTGTGACTAAAATTTTTTTTTTTTTTTGGAAAACCTTTACAAAAAAAAATTATGTTTTTATTTTCTATTTCTTGCCAGATGAAACTGATGAAGCTAAAATCAATTATAATGAGTAAAAAAATTAGTTGAAAATTTTTTTTTAATTTTCCCTTCCTATCTACTGACCCACATCTGGCTTGGTAGAGTCAGGTTTGGGGAAACAATAAATTAATTTTTGACTGAGGAAAAAATTTAAATATAAAATTCTGTGTGTAACAATTAGGTGGAACAGATTTCGGAGAGCCAACCTACATTGGCAAGTTAAAAATACCTTTCCTGGTCACGATATTTTTATTAATAGAACAGCCCTAATGTACTTGATATACTGATTGATATACCGATAGAATAACAGACTGAAATTATCATAAGTATCTCAGCATGCCTGATAGGGCAAGCTTTGATACAGATAAAAATTTCAGCCCTTGGGAGTGAAATGGGGGTAGATATGGATTTTATGTTTTGTGCTACAGAGAAAATTATGACTTCATATTTATTGTAGTTTTCAGCTGCACTGCCAAGCTATGATTAATATGAGCAGTTTCTACTACTAAATTGAATTTATTTCTTAATTGTATGCACAATAGAATTTTTTGTTTGAATTCCAATAAAATTATTACAAATCCAAAAAAGTAATGGACAAAATATATGATAAATAGATCATAACATGGCCCTTATTGTATCAACCCTGATATCATCCCCCAATCAATATTGTCCCTAAAGGCCGATATTGAGGTCTCGGGATGATTTCTGGGTTGATATGGAAGGAGACCTGTAATAATCTATAATTATTATACCTCAGTGTAATTATGGCTTCTATACTAAGTGTTAAAAAAATAAAATTGCTATGTTTCCATCAATTTGAATTTGCCAGTAAATAATTTCTAAGACTATAAACCAAGGTAATAGTTCTGGTGACAATTTTATGGTGATGTCACCAAAGACAATCCAATCCCCAACACGCAATGGAATAGACAGAGTATACTCTTGTGTCTTTATATAAATAATATAGATTCTTTTTTTCGGAATAATAAAACAGTTATTTAATGTGATTGGGAGAAATAGCCATTTTATTTTCCCTTCAACTTTGACTATTTCCCTCCGCTTTGTGTAAGGAAATAGTCAAACCTTAGGAAAATAAAATGGCTATTTCCTCAATGCCATTAAATAACTGTAAAATATTAAATGCATATTTAAAAGTTAACCTGTTGAAGATTATTTACTTTGAAATTATTTTCAGCCATCAGTAACAGTAACCCCTAGTCCTAAAGATAATGTATCCAGTTCAGAAGCTGCTGCTAACTGGTTAGCTCAAGCTAAAACAGATACCCCATCAACAAATACTGCAAGTTTAAATGCTGCTCATGTAAGTCAAATAATGCCCCATCAACAAACACTGCAAGCTTCGATGCTCATGTAATTTAAACATATACCCCTTCAACAAACACTGCAAGTTCAGATGCTGCTCATGTAAACAAAATAATGCCCTGTCAACTAACACTGCAAGCTTAGATGCTGCTTGTGTATATTAAACAGATATTCCTTGCATCAACAAACACTGCAATTTTAAATGTTGCTCATGTAAGTTAAACAGATACCCCATGCATCAGCAAACACTGCAATTTTAAATGCTGCCCATGTAAGTAAAATAATGCCTCATCAACAAACACTTCAAGCTTAGATGCTGCTCCTGTAAGTTAAACAGATTCCCCTTCAACAAACACTGCAATTTTAAATGGTGCTCATATAATTTAAGTTTATACCTCAACAACAAACACTGCAACTTTCGATGCTCATGTAAGTTAAACAGATACCCCTTCAAAAAACACTGTAATGCTCATGTAAGTTAGATACTCGTCACCAAACACAGCAAGATTAGATGCTCATGTAAGTTAAATATATCCTCAACAACAAACACTGCAAGTTAATATGCTGCTCATGTTAGTTAAATATATCCTCAACCACAAACATTGCAAGCTAAGTTGCTTATGTAAGTTTAACAGATACCCCTTCAATAAACACTGCAATGCTCATGAAAGTTAAGCCAAACACTGCAAGCTTATATGCTGCTCATATAAGTTAAACATATATATTTACAACAAACACTAGAAGTTTAATGCTGCTCACCTGCTCATATAAGTTAAATAGATACCTTAAACTTGTGTGATTGATGTTTATACATAACAAAGCTGTTCCAAACATCAAGACCAGGAACTAAGTTTCAGTTAAAGGCTCCATTAGCCACAACAGATTAAAATGCATAACGTTAAAACCAGTCATTTTACAATTTGGTTCATCACACTAAAACAACATTGTAACAGAGTGTCTTCAGCTGAACATGTGTTAATTTCTTTTATTTTAAGGCTGCTCTTTCAAAACTTAGTCCAGATGAATTAAAGAAGAGACAGGAATATTTAAAACAACAAAGAGACAAACTTGTTGAAATGAAAAAGAAAGAAAGAGAAAAACAGTTGTTAAATGCAGAGAAGTCTCAACCAGGAAGACGGGTCTCAGCAAGGAATGCAAGATCAGCTTTACAAGGAGAACAGGAAACAAAGAAAGTAGACCCAGAGGAGGAGAAAAAATTAGCTATGAGGAAAGCTATTGCAAACAGACTGAAATCAGAACTTCTAGGAAATAATTGATACTCCCCCACTCTTTATGTGATAATTTGTTATGAATGTTGTTATCTGATCATGTGCAATTGTTCAGTTGCAGTAAGTGCTGTTCCATAAATATCTGTTTATCATGACTGCTATATCTTGTGAGGTTATTGACAGTTCTCCGTCCATTATTTTAAGGTTTCATGGGAACTTTATATCGCAGGTTATCAAATCAAGTTATTTAATTTCTAAATAAATAATACAGGAGCCTTTGGCAAGTTTATTATTATTTTGAAATGAAATAACTAGAGTTGATATGTGATATTCAGACCTCATGAGTTGTTTCTCTTATGATTAATTTTATTTTGCGTGGCCTATTTTTTGGTGGAACGTATGTGTCGAGTAAAAGGGGACCTTGCAGCGTGAGACTTACCCAACCGGTCAATAGAAATGTTCCAAAAAATTATCTAATCATAGGAGAGGCCAATCAGCTGTCAGTATCTGCTTTATCACTTAGTGATAAATTCACAAGTCTTGTTATATACTTCAAATATCAGATAAAATACTCCAATCATAAGAGAAAAACTTTTTTCTCCTAACATATTTATTTGAAGATCAATGAAAAAGATAGCAAATTAAGACATGCATTTTTAAAAAAATCATTTGTTGGTTCTTTTTTTTTGTATTGCCTTTGCCTGGCAGTGTTAAAATTCTTCTATTTTGCCTCAACAAGAAAAGTTTAATGTGCTGTATTTTTTCATTAAACAGTTGTATTGTTTATTGTATAAATATGACAGTTTAGTGAATGCATACAAAAATAAAAAAATAGTTTTACATTTGTAAAGCTATAATGCTGATAGTTTGAAAATAGTTATTGGGTTTGATATTTGGGTGGAAATGGTTGAAATGATGATAAAATTGATAATGTTTCAAGTGAAGCTACAATGATCAGACTTATTTACTGCATGTGAAAATACTGTTAACAAACTTTTTCAAAGTATTTCACAACAAGATTTATTTTTTATAGTTGACAAATGACAATTTTGTAATATTAAAATTGTAACAGTAGGTTGTAATTATCAGCAAATTATGCAATTTTAGGTTAGTTTATAGTATTTAAGGCTTGTAATCATGCAGATAAAATTGATAATATCATAAATGAGTTACTTCAGATTTAAGTACATGTATTGTATTTCACTCCAAGTAATGTAATATCTGTGCAATATAAGACCAGTAATTAGTTCAGTAGCAGTAGTTATACCACAATAAATTTGTTCTTATAATTCCATTCCTTTTGCTGTGTTTATCTTGCATTTCTATTTTTTTAGAATTAAGAACTAAACCAAATTAGGTCTTTTTTGTATAGATTTTCTTGGCTACATCTGAAATCTAATTTCAGTTAATGAGAGAATTCTAACCTGAAAATTGCTGTTATCATATTTCACTTATTCAACAGCAGTTGGCATAATTTAATATGCATCTACTGTTGTTATTGTAAACTTGCAGACCAGTTTCTGTTTTAAACGCTAGGTCTCGTTATACAGTTCCGGGTCAAATAGGCATGCAGCACCATAGTTCCTAAAAATGCCTGCATGAAAAACAATATATATGCAGTGGTAGATATTGCATCATAAAAGTAAAAGTAACATGTTCGGGCTTAAATGAAAGCTGAGAGGGTATATTTCACAGAAATGAAAACCATTTATTCCCTGGGGGTATGAATATAAGGTTATAAATAGAGTGATGTGGTCTGGGAATTTCAAATTTCCAAAAATGTAAACATGGGTAAAATATTTTTTTTTTTTTTGAAGCAAATTTAGCAAAAAATTTCAACGATCATTGTACCATTTCTGCATTAGATTAAAAATCTATGGAACAAATGCTTGGAAATGATATATAACATGTGCAGAACTTTACACCTATATGTTCAGACCAAAACTCTGAAAAATGGCCAAAATGCTGAAATTTACATAGGATTGCATTATGACGTCAAAACTGTAGAACGATACCTTACCTGGAAATGATAAAATTTGAGTTCTCTCTTTGGTCAAAATTGCACGGCGACTTCGCTTCGCTAAAAAATACTCGAGTTGGCGACTTCAAGAGATTTTCAAAAATTTTTGGCCGCTTAAATCTCCATTTCACCGTCCAGATTATCCACTGCTTAATATTTAACTTTAATCTATGTCGGGCTTTTGTGGAGTGTGATTTTCGAGCTAAATGATGTGCATTTCTGCCTTAGTATTTATTTTCAATCAAAAAAAAAGAATTATTCCACAGTAAACAGTTTGTTTAACATTATGCAATAACGTTTTACATACTATTGTCTGCCCCTGAATTTCTCTACAGAGATTAAACGTTGAATGAAGGTTGGTCATCTTCGTTTTTTGATGGGAGTTAAGTTTGATCTTAGATAAAGTAATTTAAAAAAATGTGCATATTTCTTTTGTTTGGACCTTCTCTCGTGAGTTATATAAGGAGAATTAAAGGTCAAAAGTGGGTAAAAAATGCAATTTCGCGTGATATGGACAATTATTTTTTGTCGATTATGATGTTTTTTTTTTATTGATTATACTCAAATGAGAGTTTCAGTAGTGTCAGTGAATATTTACTATCACCTTACGTTTTTAAGATAAATGAGGTTAAGTGGGCAAAATTTCAGTTTTGTATGATTTTGGATTTTTTATTTATTTTATCTGATTTTGATTTCTAAATAGTAACACTAGTTTTGAGGATAATGATTAATGTAGGTCATAATGATCACATTACTGTGTCCACACTAAACCAAAGGTTATTTCTTCACCTTTCACCTGTCAATGTGCTGTAGTTGTATCACACTGTGCTTGCAAAGCACCTCAGTTGTATAGAGTCTGAAGAGTACAGTTGCAAAAATATATTTTCACGTGTTACAGAGTGATCATTATTAATGTGTTTTCTGCAACTCAGTGGCGCCAGCACAATATGACATTCCTTAAGAAACAAAATACCACAGCGCTATCCAAAAGAGAAGAACACTGAAAATATCTTTAATAGCCAAAGAAATCATGATTCATGGTATTGTGCAAATGCCAAAGGTGTTCTTATCGTATAAATTTGCTTTTCAAGAAAGAAATAGCTACTTCAGGTCACAATATAACAAGAATTAGCATAAGTAAATGGATCCAATATTTCCAGTAGCTAAAAAGCAAAACTTTTTTGATGGTGGGAATTTTCCTAGGCGAGGGAAACAATATTATTGTTTTGGCCAAAAGTATCGACTATCGACAGCATGTAGGACAAAAATTTACCAAAATATTGACTAAATTAGTTTTGATGTAAATTATTTAGAAGAGAGTCAATGATTATACAGAGCTGTTGAAAATTATTTATGGAACAAATTGACAGCATTAATAAAGATTCACTTAGATGTCTTTGGTATACAAGATTCTTGTCTGTACTTCCAAAAGTATCATATGTTTAACTAAGTTCCCTTCAGGTGGGCTTCTTTAATGAAAATTGAAACTGGTTCCCAACAAACCAAATTACTCTGACAGCCCCAGCCAACCCACAAGAAACATGTATGCTGTGTGTGGTTTCATTGAAGATAAATATATGTCACCAAATTGACACAAAACCTGTGTAAGACAGAATAGGAGGCAATGGCAATATTTATTAATGTCCATACATGAATTGTCTATTCATCGCCTTTTCTGACAATGCTAAAAGAAAAGAGAGCTTTTATGCAATACTTAAAATACTTGAATCCAATGTTGTTTAATCCAAAATTGGTATTTCATTCCCTATATTGACCCAAGAGAACCATGTTTGCATGAGCCACACTTTGATAAAAAACATTACGTGATTGTAAAGTGGATTGTATATTTGCATGATTATGCAGTGATTTTGGTTAACTTTTCTTAAATTATATTAAAAATAAGTTTTTAAAAGTTTCTCTTGGCTTGAAAGTTAACAAACGAGATAAATTCAACACAGGTTTGCTGATTCGTACCGATCTTGTAAAGATATTTTTACCACACTATCACTTCCAGGTTGTAAATTTGTTGTTGTTTTCTTCAAATTCTTTGATATTTAGGCTTATATATTTCAATGAAAAGATACTTTAACTGGTTGATACTAACAATTAAGACCGGTATTTAACAGTTCTTTAAAAAGCATGACAAAGACTGATACATGCTTTGTCGGTCGCATTGAAGCTTTTTGTCGGACATAATGAAATTAATTATTTGGAGGACAATGGGTCTGGAACGAATGCAATATTTATCGAACTGAGTCGTTTTCTGTCGGTCGGGTCAGACAGGTCCGACGATTTTGGACAGCTCTGTTTCTGGCACATATTCCATATTCTTTCTTTAAATATCAACTTCTTGATGAGATATGGTGCTGCCTTCTTAATGTAAAATGATGTCATTTACACGGATTGACCCTAGGTCTTTCAGACAAATTCATTCATGAAATGAAATATGCAATATGTCTATAACTTTCAATTTTTATAAATGTTAATTACCTGCATCAGGTAAATCCTCCACATTTTTTAGACAGAGATAACACCAGACTATATCCAAACACAACACAGCATAGTTGTCCACAGCATTCAGTATGTCTGCTCTGCATTTACTGTAAAATATCATATATCTTCCTTTAGTTTCATAAAACATCTCAGTTTGAGAATTTCCTTAACTTTCTTCTAATTTGCCTATTCACCTTGAGTGCGGAAGGTTGTGGGTTTGATCTCCGGCCGGCCAAACCAAAGACATCAAAATTGTTATTTGCTGCTTCTCCGCTAAGCACGCAGAATTTAGATGGAAGAGTAAAGACTGGTCGGCCCAAAGTCAGAATAATGTGTCTTGGTAGAGTGGCACGTCTTCCTGTGGACTGTTTCTTTGGAGAGCTAGCAGGTTAAAAATCTGACTCAGCGTGTCAGCCTAGTAGAAAGCAGATTCATTAATCATCACTCATCATTAAAATGCTCTTGTCCTGATATATTTGCCATTGGACCTTAAGCACCATTCAATTGATCAATCAATTTTTTTCTCAACTCAGCATTCAAATGACAGCATTTTCAATATATGAGGAAAAAAATTAACGATTCGAGTAAAATTTCAATTTCAGATATTTTATGAAACTGAAGCCATGAAACAACAGATTCTTAATACAGCAAATTTCATTTTCTGCTTTATATTTTACTTCAATTTAAATTTTAACCTTAACCTTTGACCTACAGATTGGCACATCTTTCACTGTTAGTGACCACCCCTATCAAGTTTTGAGCTTTTAACTCTAAATGGTTGTCAACATATAGATCACACACGGTTTGTTGTTGATTCCCAATAAACTTCCAAAATTTAAATTTCTGACTTTTGACATAGTAATTTAAGTAGTAATATTCCAATTATCAATTATAATTGAAACTGAAATTCCCAAAGTTTTCTTACTTATCGATTATTATTTCCAATATAATCAAATATCGGAAAAAGTAAACATATGAATTAAATGTCCACAGATTAGTAGATATTGTGTGTAAATACCTCTTTAATTGCAAAAGAATGTCCTAATATTTTATCATTTCAGAAGGCACAATTTATATAAAATAAATCTTTATCATATTACAACTTAGGTGCTTCGCAAGCGCAGCATGATACAACCGCAGCACATTGAAATGTAAAAGGGAACAAAAGACCCTTTGGGTAAGTGTGGACACAGTATTTTGTTGGACACAATAATGTGCTGGACACAGTAAT
>JARWCS010351895.1:0-11029 GCA_034783895.1 Geukensia demissa
ATTTTCATCTGATTTTGATGGGGTTTTCTCCAAATGATCCTTATGAAAAATTTAACAATAGTGACACCAGTTTTGAGAATAATTTGAGTCAAAATGATCACTTATTCAGTCATATTACTGTGTCCAGCACTTTACTGTGTCTAGAACATTATTGTGTCCCACAAAATACTGTGTCCACACTTACCTAAGGGTTCATTTGTTCACCTTTCACAAGTCAACATGCTGTGGTCGTATCATGCTGCGCTTGCGAAGCACCTGAGTTGTGATAAGGTGTTTTTCAGTAAAGACACATCATAGGTCATCATTAATTGGTGTGCAAATTCATTCTTAGCTCTACCTGTCTGTCTGCCATAGGTCCTATGTCTTTGTCCTTGTTTTCATGGATGAGTGATTTGTATAATTTGCAACATATTTTCACATTTAAGTCCATTATCAATAATATACAGACTTGCTTTATATTGTCTTTAGATATTTCCTAAGGCCTAAAAGGGTATGTGCAAGTCATTTGACCTTGAATTCTTTTTATTGTCCAGTGACTTAGATAAGGTTTGAATTATTAGGTCTTTTCACTGTAATGTAACATGACAGGAAAACAATATTTGGTGAATTCATTTTAAGCTGTGATGTCAGTCTTTCATATGTCATGTGTCCTTGAACTCATTTTCTGATTTTCATGGTTGAGTGACTGTAAAATTTGCAACATATTATCACATTTAAGTCCATTTCTCAGCAACTCAATAATATACATGTAGGTTAAGCTAAGCATAAGTGAGTTCATCAGTCAGTAAATTTACCAGTGTTAGGACATACTTATATTAAATAAGACTTTTGGCAGTAATATAAGTAAGACTATTGCTTGTCCACAAATTTAAAGGATCAAAGCTGTTTATACAGACAAGACATTTTAGTGTCCACTCTTGTTTTATGTTCAGTGACAATTATAACATTAAAACAATATGGTTTTTTTTATTAATTGCAGCTCAGATATTCCTGTAGATATAAAAGAGAATGTTGATGATCAATTTGAATTTCAAGAAGAAGAATTTCCTCAGCTGTCCAATCCTAATAAAGTGAGTTAACATACTGGGTATACACCTTGTTGCTTCAAAGTATAAATTGTAAATTCAGAAATTCAGAATGACACAAGATAAAAAATCCAAAAACAGAGGATTAAATGTTGTGATTCCCACCCAGTCACAATTTTGGCAATAAATTGAATAATAAAACATTGTATTAATCTCGGATTGATTTTGAGACACATTTCTAGACTATGAAAATCTATGGAAGGCCACCTCTACAAAATTTGCATATTTTTAAAAAAAAAATTTTGCTTGTACCCTGATATAAAAATTATATTGATGTCTAACATCAGATTCTATTAAGATTGATCCTAGATTATCCTTTTCATTACCAATTGTTAGACATATGTTTCTGCTAAATGAAAACAGGAAGAAAGGAATGGATGTTAAGAAATTTTCATCACATCTTAAAGATTCCCAAAGTTAATTAGTGCATAAAGATTCTGAAGGCTGATTTCTTAGTTGTCTCTACAACATCAGTTGCTATGTCTAGTGTTAATTCTTTGATAGGAAAAGTCGCCTCACTCAAATTAAATCTTTCCCTCACTGTTAGCCCAAAAAAAATTCCTACCAAATAATTAGTTTTGGAAGTTCAGAAATTAGTTTTAGATTTTTTTTGTTGACCTAATCTGGAAAACTATAAGTCCCTTCAAAATTTTAATTATGCTTCTTGTAATGCACATTAGCATAAATAGATTTTGCACATAGAATGTCAAGACAATTTTTAACTTGATTTTTTTAATTTTACTGCCAAGTTGGCATAACATACATGTCAATAAAAATAGGAACCTGTGTCATATTAATCAATACAGAATGCAGTTTCTCAAATATTTTCTTTCGCTAAGCAATAAAATGTTTAGGGTTTTTTACCAAAACTTAGAATCGGTCATGTTGCAGGAAACACAAATTTTGTCTTGACCTTTTTATTGCAACTGGGATATTGTAACACTAAGGTCAAAGTTGAAATTCAGTGGGTCAATTTATTACTTAGCATGGCTATTGTTTATACATGTAATAGAAAATTTGACAAACACTTCACCATTATTAACAGACACAACAGCAACCAATGATAACCCTACAAGGAAAAACACCTTTGTATATTTTTTGAGGCACAACTAACTTTTTGTTTGGGAATATAGGTGTTTTTAAGCAATTTTCCTGATTTAAATACATTTTGATATATCTTTTATTTCAGAAACAGAAGCAAAGACTGCCAAAGACAGACAAATCAAATATTTATGTTGAATCCAGGAGAATTTACAGGACAAGTTCAGCAAAACAGAAATCCACTGGCAGGCTTGTAGAGAAAACAGAAAACTGATAATGTAGATAGAAATCTGTGCACATCGTCAAAACTGAGGAAATATTATTTAAATCATCACATTGGCAATGTATTGAAATTCATGTGTTGTATACATGTATTTCCCTTTTTAATCTTAAAAAATATTTGGGTTTTGTATTAAACAAATCAGATGGTTAAATCTTAAAAAAAATTGTAACTGATAAAAATATTTAAATTCCAATATTCATTTACATTAATAATCAGACTATTTATGCAGTATTCTTTCAATTTCATTTAATTGCATTATGTTTTGAAACATTCTTGAGTTTTACTAACAAAATAACCAGTTTTAAGTTTCTTTACTGAAATTATAGTAATCTGCTTTTGTTTCTTGTTAAAAATATTTGTTTTTGCATTGAGAAATCTCATTTACTTTTACAAAACATTGTAAAAAATGTTTTAAAAAAAATAATGTTCTTAACCATAAATGTCAAAGACCTTGCAGTAGTTTAAACAAGATTTTAACTTAGACCTAAATGGCTGTAAAGAAAATCTGAACAAAAAATCACTGTGTACATTATTGTTTCGTACAAATTGTTTTCTTGATAACCATCATCAGGTATGCTTATGCAAAATGTTAAGAAACCAAAAAAAAAAAAAAATCAAATGCACACAAATCTTAATAGTCATAAATAAGAAAACACTTTATTTCACATTAATCAATGCTGTGAAAGACCACGATTGCTTGAAAAAAAGAATAACTTGATGTGCCATTTTGCTGAGTCTAAACTACTTGCACATTGCAAATTTCCAAGGCAAATTAAGAATAGAGATAGGATTTCTTTATTACTCTTTTAACAGAAGAGTAAATGTAAATAGATATGTTTTAAAAGTAAATGTGCATGTGTTATAGATGGTCTTTGTTTAGAATATATTAAAATTTTTAAAGAAATGTTAAGGAGATAAACATTTGTTTACAGATGACAAATGTTGTTGTTAAAAATATTAGTTAAGAGGTTTTGAATAACATAGAAAATGTGTGTTAAGCAAATTTATTATAATATTTCCTAATTTTGTTTGGATAAACTATTGTATTGGATATTTTCATATTCCTTAAATAAATAAAACAAAGATGTTCTTTTTATTTGAACAGTTTGATTTTTAATGCAAATTTTTAAGGATTGGAAAAATTATTTAGATGATTTTGAAATTAGAAACTTGTGCCATGGTAGCTATGCACTGTGTAAATTTGTATTTTTTTGTTAGTGTTCAATATGTTGTACAGAATTTATATGTATGTAAATTGAGATATGAAAAGTGTGTATTGAGATTCATGTCTAGTCCTATATGTAGTTATAATAGAAAATCCAGTACAAGCCACTTTCTTAAAAATTCTTCCTAGGTTTAATCTTCCTTCTTGATATTTTTCTTAAATCTTCCTTCTTGATATTTTGTCTTAAATCTTCCTTCCTGATATTTTCAGTATCCTACAGACATTGATACTAGGAAGTGTCTGTATTTTGCTAATATTAAGAGGCATCATGCCTATAATTGAATCGAGACAGTTTAGAAGGCCTCAAATAAAATCAATTCATCTTGGCCACCTTTCATCCTGGCTGAGCTATGAATGATAATATCTGTTTTAGTCAATTGACAGCTGCAAAATGAATTTGTATTTGTGAATATTAAGAAGTGTTCAAATCAAACAGTTACTTAATGTTAATGCCATGAAATGGCAAAATTGTCATAAAAATATGTGCGAATATGCCAAAAGATGCAGAAACATGTTCATGTTCTGCACATTTTTGGTCTTAATCTTAGTTAATGTCCAAGGCTTCAGAAGTTTAAAACATTGCTTGACTAAAAATTTATAAATTGTAATTTTATAAAAGCTGATAGTTAGACCAAATAAAATTACTTGTCTTGTTCTCAGACACTGCAATTTTATAAAAGCTGATAGTTAGACCAAATAAAATTACTTGTCTTGTCCTCAGACACTGCACCCCCCTGTTTAATTCTGCCAGATGGACCGTATTTATTGCCTTAAGGAAAAAAATGCTGTGTAGTAAATTTCTAATTTTACCAACAAAACTAATTTAAAACATTCTAGTGATTAAGACTCATTCTTTCAAATGTTTGATTGTCATGTATCGTTGAAAGTGGAACTAAAAATGAAACAAGCTGACAATGAAATTTGAATAGTTTATAAATTGCAACAGATGATCTAGATGAATAGTTCTTTGACTATTCAACTCAGGAATGCAACCTTCTTGGCAGAAAGAGGCTGCCAAATCTTTGTGAAGACTATTTTGTTGCAGAAATAGTAAAAGTGAATGGACCTTATAAATTTTACCATTTGATGTTTATTTTGGGAAATCAAATTTAGGAAATAACAGTTTGTCATTAAGGATATTTCTTAAAAACAAAAAATAAAAATCCTACCCATGCTGAAATGATTGATTGAATATTGTTTAACATCCAGCACAAAATATTTATGCATATTCAGGATTAGTGCAAATTAATGAATGATGATGAATGAATCTGGCTTTGTACTAGACAGACAGGCTAAGCTAGATTTTTACTGTGCTAGCTCACGAATGCAACAGTCAGCAGGTAAATATGCCACTTTACCCAGACATTTATTCTGAGTCGGGACTGACCAGTCTTTCCTTTAACTCCCAAATGCTGCGTTCTTAGTGTAGAATCAGCAAATAGCAATTTTAATGTCCATGTTTTGACCCAGCAACCTGCTGCAATTGAGGTGAGCACACTAATCGTTGCACCACTGAAACGGTCCATGCTGAAAGGAAATAAAAAATTAAATAAAAACCCCACCTACTTACTCAAATTTTGAGAATCCATTGTCTGAGAACCATATATATTTTTATTTGGTGGCCATATTATCCATAAATATTGCACGTAAAGTGACAGGAGTTTACATCCGAAAATTTCTAGTAATGTTACATGTAAGTAACACCTTTCAAAAAACAGCAAAAATAAAAATCGTTTAATCCTTGCCATTTAAACATTCGCAATAATGAATGCACATAATTTTCATCAGAAATTAAGTTATTGCCTTATCTTCTAGTTATTGGCTTTATGATTAAAAGTAAAGACAAGTGCTAAAATAGTTTATTGGGAATTTTAATCAGAAAAAAATATTGCATTCAATAAAACTTCATGTTATTTGTAAAATATGTTAGGTGTGAATGTGTATAAAAGTTGATGGTTGTGATTAATTTATTATGAATTGTTTTTTTCTTTTTGTTGACTGAAGAAATTTGTTAAGTTTGTGAGATTTATATAATCTATCCAATAAGGGCTCATAAAATAATGTTTGCTTGGTAACATCTTTGCTCTTATTAAAGAGATAGAACCGGTGTTGAAGTACCATGTTAAAAGGTAAACAAAGCATCGTTTGAAAAGAAAATTAAATGATCCTTGCTTGAACAGCGAAAAAATAACAGCAAGTTGAAATTTGCCAAAATATAATGTTATATATCAAATAATTATGAACATCAACATCTTTATAAATAATATTTAATATCCATTTTGTATTTTAGAATATTAAAAATTGATATAAAAATATAAACATCTTGAAGAAAAGGTACCAATATCTATATATACATGAGGATTTAGTACTAAATAGGTTTTTTAAATTAAAAGCTTCTTTTAAATAGAACAACATAGTTGGGTACCTGTATCATATACCCAAAAATCTTGTTCCTATTTTTGTTACAAAATACCGATGCAAGAAAGTTGTTGAGTTATAGTGTGTTTTGTCTACCTCAAATTGTATAACATGGTTATTTCTTTGTTGAATGAGTGAGACATGCAATTACATTGAACAAATCCCTGTCACATATGTTTCTAAGGGAAAGGAATTGCATTAAAAGTGAACAAAATTTTTATTGAAATGTTAAGATTTGTATCTGTGTGAATACAGATTTATTGGGGAATATTGTTTTGGTAAAAACTTGATAAAGCTATAATATGTATAATCATATTTTTTTTTTTTTTTTGATATTTTTTTTACTTTTATAATGAGGGAAGTATAGTTAAAAGCTTTAATATTAAAAGAAAAGTAATGAATCATTAAGATAGAGAGAATTTCTAGTCATTACCTAAACAGAGAGAGTTGATATAGTCAGATATATTCAGGTGCAAAAGAGAGAATAATGAGATAAAAAAATAGAAAAGATATTTTTAAAATAAGGTGAGGTAATTGAAAGGCCATTTTTTAACCGGATACATTGTACTACAAATGGTCAGATTGAATCAGATTTAATATTAAAAAAAGACACAATACAATTGTATAATAATATAAGAGACATTGTTAAATTAAGTTAAACAATAGGCAATTGCACAAGTGATTTAGGTGGAAAAAACAATGCAGACAAAAAACAAATAGTCAAACATTTTACTTGCATGTGCCACCATTACCAGTAAATGGTCATTTCTATCAAGGACTATTAATAGTTCTTCAAAAAAAGTGGCTTGTGTGGATTTTATTATGCAGACCAGATCTTTTTCTGGTGCATTTGGTATTAGTAATTTGAAAATGTATAGTAATGTGTTACATTCATTTAAAAAGTTATTGTAGTCCATGGTAAATATGTTAAAAGGAATTGCAACACAATGTGAATATTCTTGACAGATATTGCAAAAACATTATTGCATCAACTGAATATTTTTGCGGTATTCAGTGTTCTGTGATTCTTTAGAAATTGAGGTTTCCATGGAAATGGTTCACATAAAATCAACTTTCCCACAACTGAACAAGTTATTACAGCATATGAAAATTTCAACTTACCATGGGAAAGTGTTACTAAATAACTAACTGTCCCTGACCCAAAGTTCACTAGCCCTGGGGTAACAGGAAATAGGAATCCTAGAACACTGTATTGAATCTTAAAATCCTGAAGAATATTGTGACAAAGCCATGATTTGACCAACCTTGTTGATTTAAGAACTGAATGGAAGCAGTTACTTGGTCAGGGTAGAAGCCATTTTGAAAGCTTATCATAAACAGATACACATATGCATATTATAACATGTTTTTTTTTAATGAATTGGTTCAGAGTATATGTGCATCCATTTATTTTGTAAGGTCTCATCTTTTTTACTTAGTCCCAAGTTTTGTGTGAGAGAAGCATTGTATTATAATTTTTTTAATTTTCATCAGAAAACTTCATGTGTCAATAATACATTGAGATTATGTTCATTTGATTTTTTTTTCATGAACTTCAGACAGAAAAAAGAAAAAATATGCATATTTCATTTTTTATTGTGGCTATTTTGACACTGTAGTAAAAAGTTGCATGTATGTTTAGTGGAATTCTAAGAAAGTAAACACAGAATTTTTATTAGTAAGGTTGAATACCTGTAACTCATTATTGTAAAAAGGGCCCAGGTTTTATAGAAAAAGCTCATGTAATGCCATAATAAAAAAAATTTCTAGATTCTCATCCCCACACTGATATTTTTGTTCTCAAATTTCACACCGACAGGGAATATCACCATTGTCTCCCAATCTGGCCTGAAAGTATTGTTCTATATGACACTTCTGGTCATTGAAAATGGAAAACGACAGTATGGTAAATAAAAGATAAAAAGAAAATATCCCTGCATTTTCTTTTCTTTTTTTTTTTTGGAAAGTTTGATGAGTATCTAGGAATTTTTTAATAATTGCCTAATGACATCGGCAAAGATAAGTGAGATTTCAGAAAGGCTGTAGATCCACACTTATTCTCTTGATAATTAAATCAAATTTTCAGATCATTATGATCTCATGGAAGATTTTATTTTTTAGAAAAAGTTGCAAATACCTTTAATTAAAAAAAATAAAAATAGTTCACTGCCATTTTTATTTTAGTTCAATTTTGAAAAATGTAAGAACAATATTATTGCCATACAAAAACATTACATTTTTTAGGCTGAATAGTAGAAAACAGAAGCTTCATTTTGTGAAAAATTGATGGCATTGGTAGTTAAGTAGAAATTGGAAAAGGGGCATACGCCTATTAATAATTTTTTTTTTTTTTTCATGTGTAAAAGTTTTGTGAGTCAGTGCGTACATGATTCAATGTTGTGATTTGTTTATCATATAAAGTAAATTCGTTTTAAGTAGGAAAGTATATTTGATGTTCGGTAATACCTTGAAAAGGTGATTGACAACATTATTTTGAAGTAATGTATATGCAGTGTACATTTCCATACAATAATTGTTAGACATATGCCTTTGGTTTTTTAAGGCAGATTAAAATAGAAAGTGGTAGTGTTTGTTAAAAACACTTAATGACACCACAAAACCTGTTCCAAATGAAAACGAGTGAAGGGTCTTGGCAGCCATTTAAATATTCTGCATCTTAATGTACTAGTAACAGACATTGTAAATATTTATTCTGCCAAAACCCCAGGTTTTTTTAAATGGAACAGTCATAACTGCATAGTAAGATATTATTTTATTTTATTTTGAAATCATAATTGTGAGGTCATGCACACAAGATTTCATCTTATTTTTTCGGTTGATGGTGAAAACCATCTTTTCGCACATAAAGGTTCATATATATTGGATGTTAGTAGCCTGAATGCATAAAAGTTTCATTATGTAGATTAGACTATTTTTGAATATGTATCAAGCATGAACCTTATATGGTGGTGTAATCTCCACCTAATTTTGATAATATGTAATGCATAATGTAATATATTGAATATCATCAGTTTGAAATAAGAAGTATTTATTTCTTTTAAAACATGTATTCTAAGTTTATACTAAGTATGAACATATATTACAGATGAATAAAAAAAATAATTGTAAGCTGGAGACATCTTTAACATGTATTTTCCTCAGAATTTAGAAGGCTGTGCATCAAAAGACTATTTTTAATTAACTTACAGCAAACCATATTATTGGGCCGGCATAAGAACTTCATCCCAAACAAAACTTCATGAAAAAAACTGGATACATCATAAAAAACTATATTATCCAATTTTTATCTGCTTAAAAACTTTTATGCATGATTTGCTGTCTGTGTTGTGTTGCTGGAACAAAATTTATGCTAGTTCTACACTAATTCTTAATTTAGTTGCTTTTGTTTGGCTAATACCATCATAGAATTTAATTCACTGGAACTTGGATTTGTTGTCTAATTGTTGTAAGCCTGCTTATTGTCTTTTTGTTCTGTTATTTAAGTTTAATGGGATATTACAAACAGCAACTTATTCTTCTCAAACCAAATTAAAGGAAACTTGATTTAAGTATTTTTGCAAAGTTTTTTTTCTTTTTTGTTACGATAATAGAACATAGCTGGTACTATATTAAGCTGCGTTAGATGTCAATGTTAAATAATTTTGTGGTGTTGTTGGTGTTCGTGCTTAGACATGTATGTTGACAGCAATTTTAAATGCAAACAATTTTGTTTAATTCTAATTTTTGGTTTGGTTAGAATTTTATATTTTGTCATAATGTCATTGTACTTTTTGTGTTAAAAAATCCTCCTGTCAAATTTGCTATATAAACATGCTTTTAACACTCCAGTTGGTTCTTGTCAAAATTATATACCCAATTTAGGGCTTTTTGTGTGTTAAATCAAGGTTAATGAGGAAAATGTTAAACTTTATGAATTTAAATGAGAAATTTTTAAAAAGTTTACAACTGTGACATGATGTTTAGTTTAGGTGACAATTTTACAAAATGATTGTGAAATTTTCAAAAAAAAGATGTGTATGTCACATGATTGTAAATTGTTTGATAAATTTAACATCACATAAATGTGTTATGAGTGGTACACAGCTCATACAAATGTGTACAAATTAAGGAAACTTGTTAGAGTTATGTTGGGGAAAAGAATAAGTTTAAGAAAACTTGAAAAACAATTGTAAAAACCATTTAAAATGTTCCAGAAAATGGTATGTTACAAAAACAATAAAAGTTTGAAGAGTGACTGGTGTTTTATTTATAGTTCTTAAATGATACTGGCATTGTCTGATTAAAATGAACTTTAACCCTTAAGTAAAGGATTGAGATGTTAAATGCTGAATTTTCCGGTATTAAATAGGCTATTATATTCTCATGAAAGAAGTTAAGGGTCCAACATGGGAATCACCGCGCAAAAAAAATAGAGAAGGGATTGGAACAAGAAAATTAAATTTTTTTTTAGGACTGCAAAAAAATGTCATATTATGGTTAGGCACTGTTGTTGTTGGCATTTGTAGACACGTTGGTTTCCACATAACAACTTTTGTTCTAGTAAACATATTCTTTTTATATTTTGGGACATTTTTTTGGTACTAAATAGAGGTTGGTATTGATTTTGGTGATAGCATCACCCATTTTGTGGGGAGAAACTGAAAGATTTTTTATTGTATATTTTTTAACTATATTTCATATATATATATTATTCTTCTATATTATAATTTGAGATTTCTTGTCTGATTTTTCATGGGTTTTTCTTTTTATTCTCAGGACTAAGCTAACTTAAAGAACCATTTGACATAATCCATCTCTTATTGTTATTGAGATATATGGGGTTGCAAAATGGTAATGCCCTAATTTTGGAAACTTAAATTTCTCATCTGATTTGATGGTTTTTTTAGCTCACCTGGCCAAAGGCCATGTGAGCTTTTGTCATCACTTGGCGTCCGTCGTCCGTAAACTTTTCACATT
>JARWCS010351906.1:0-11027 GCA_034783895.1 Geukensia demissa
CTAAGATACAATACCTAGACTCATAAGCGGCATCCGCCACAAAACAAAGGTAAACAGTCAAGATACCGAGGCACAAGACAAGACATGCAATTCGTCACCGAGACTCAATAGCGGCACCCAAAACCAAGAACTTAATATCTGAGAAGACAAAAGCTGTACAAGAGGTCCGAAACAAATAATCCAAGAATGCAATAACGAAGACAAAACGGAAAAATAAAAAACCAAAAGCTTGGACTTAATGACTTCTTAACAAAACCATGTGCTACGGAAAGGTAGGCACACTTTTTTAAAATACTAAAATACGATGTATGGTAGAAAGATACGGTTTATATCTTTCGAACTTTGTAATAAGTAAAATTCACCGATGGTTGTCTTTTTTTATTTGTATTTTCGACTGGATATATTTGGCTTGTCGGCGTTCGTTGCGTCATGGCGTCCGGTCGTCCTTTTTTGGCTCCTTGCGTGTCTGGGGGGATAGGTCCGGGCATGGCGCTTTACACGCATGCAGTTAAAATTCGCTTTTGGGTGTTTGTTGTAGGCGTATGTGAGGCGTGGATTGTGCCTTAAAGACATGTCTAGAGACAACAGACTGATACTCATTTGCAATGTTTAGGCAATCCAAATCTGAACTGTTTATTAAGAAACCAGGGACAACCTGGTCATAAAAAGTCTTGAACAATGAAATATGTCATAAAAAATTCCATTCACTGCTCAGGAGTTTCAATGAAGATTTGTATTTTCAAAGACAAATGGTTTTTTACGTTTTCGGTATCAAGACAACATAATTTTGTGGTTGAGAGTCCGATATTGAAAATGCAACCCCTCCCCTCCTTTTTATGGGGAAAATTGTTAAAGTAATTCCACAACAGACGGTTGTAATACCCTTCAGACTTTGACAATTGTTTAACTGAAAATATATTTTGATTAAACAGACACATTATTTTAAAGTACAATTACACATTTCAACATTCTATACGATTAGGAGATACGATGTATCTTTGTAGATAAAAGGAAAAGATACCAGTAATTGTTAACCTTAAAAAGCAATATCAATACATGCAAACCGAATATTTTTTACTAAGGGTCAAAATAGGATGATCTATCAAACTTTTTGAATTTATAGTTACCTTCACGGGTAAAGTGAGACGTAATGAACGAATGCAGATCAGCCAAATATATAAAGATAATAATCTTACAATGTTGGAAAGGTGAATTGTATCTTTGCAATATCGTTCGAATTACTAAAATGAGGTATGGCCACTTTCCCTTGTTTTTGTTTCACTTGGATTAACAAATGAATAATTTTACACATTTTAAGACTGAAATCTTTAAAATGTCTAATATTTAAATTAAAAAAAGCAAAACGATTTTTCGAGCTTGAAGTCTTGGAACTGAAAATAATTACAATATACCTTGCTGAAAGGAGCAGTTTTAGCTATTTTCTCTAATTTTTCTAAAACATTTTTGATGAAGGACACTAAAAACCAAAACGGTTTATCGCTAAAATGATGAAGTATACATATGGAAACTACTACAAAAATCTTATTTCGGATATGAGTGTCCTTCACGGCAAATTTTTGGTTTAAATAGCAAAAAAATGGCAAATTTAAAGTTTTGACAGTTAAAACAGAAATTAAAAGCAAGGTTCAGTAAGAAATAATTTCTTCAATATGTTAGATTCAGCAAAATAAATGAAAATTTTAAAAAGTATTAACAATAGCATAAAAATTCACAAAAGGTAGGATCTTTTTTACAACTTTTAGAAAATGGTCATACTAGTGAACTATATATTTGGAAAAGTGGCCATACCACTTTGTAAGAGTAAATGGAGAGGGGTAGGTGTGGTACTTAATAAATAACAGAGAAAGGTACGAATTAACTAAATTGCATGTGTAAAATGAGACGAATTTTTATACAAGTTTTTAGCAATATAAAACAGGAGGTCAATGACCACTTATTGTAGTTCTATATAACCCTGTATTGATCTGAAAAAAAATTCTTGCGAATATCCGAGTGTTAAAAAACAGAAATATCTTAACAGCCTTTCAAGACATGTAAACTGCACTATCTAAATAATTATCTCTAGCATTTCTTACTAAAAGTATAACTTTACCCGGTGCATAACAGATTTAAACACGTCGGACTTTGAAATTTGCAAAATTTCGCAAACACATCGTTGGAATCCATGGCATTCATGAAACAAGATACTGTGAATCCATCTATTATCTTGGGAATCATTTTTGGTGTTTTAAGAGACACTAAAAATCGCAGTTTTGTAATTTCTAGCTATAGCCTTGGCCTAAATGCTACAAAAAATAATGATAGGTTTAAAGTCTTTTAGTGAAACACTATCTCCCATAGCCCCTTGTTAAAAAGATATGTTTACTTCGGGAAACCTTCGCTGGAACATGCCGTCATATTTCAAACCAATTTCAAAACTGATCAAACGTGGGCTCAACTGAGTTCATCTCTATATCTTTTTATTCACTTATTGGAATTCATCAACTCAGCATACTGAATATGACAATATTTTGTATTTTAGCACTATTTTTGCATGTGTTCTAATTCCCAGGGTGAACTAGTGTTTTGACAATGTATATGCAAAACTAAAATTACCTCCCCTCTACCCATAAATGGTATCTCGGTTAAGGGACATAATACAGCAAAGTCTCTCATTATTACCCAAACGGAATATATAATATATCCGCGGTAATTCAAAATCTATGATATAAAACCTAGACTAATAAGCGGCATCCGCCACAAAACAATGGTAAACAATCAAGATACCGAGGCAAAAGACAAGACATGCAATTCGTCACCTAGCCTCATCAGCGGCACCCAAAACTAAATATCACAGTAGACAATAGGTGTACAAGAGGTCCAAAACACATAATCCAAGAATACAATTACGAACTCGAAACAATAAGATAAAACGGAAAAATAAAAATCAAAAGCTTGGACTCCACGACTACTTTTCAAAACCAGGTGCTCCTGAAAGGTCAGCACACTTTTTGAAATACTAAGACACAATGTATGTTAGAAAGATACGGTTTATATATTTCGAACTTTGTAATAAGTGAAATTCACCGATGGTTGTCTTTTCTATTTGGATTTTTGGCTGGATATATTTGGCTTGTCGGCGTTCGTTGTTTCATGGTCGTCCTGTTTGGCCCCTTGCGTGTCTGGTGGGGATGGGTCCGGACATGGCACTTTACACGCATACAGTAAATTTCGCTTTTGGGTGTTTGTTATAGAGGTATGTAAGGCGTGTGTCGTCTCTTTCTGGCATATATTTCATATTCTTTCTTTTAAAAAAAATAAGCATATAAAAGTAACGGCGCAGTTCTATCATGTTACATGCACGAGTTCTTTGTAAATATCAAATTATACTGTACCAGATTCAAACCCACGAACATCAGATAAATTAAATTAAAAGGTTTAATACATAAATGTAACTAGATACGTATACTTATTATGTCATACTCATCGAATTCGTTTGATTGTATTATCAGTTTAATAATTGTTTACTTAATAAAATGCTCTCATAGATATGAGGATAAACTGTACAAGTGTAAATATAAACAACGATACGAAACTTATCTTAAAGGGAAAGACCACCTTTTTAATAAGCTGGCTCCCTATAAGAAATCATGCCTATGTAAATAAAAATAAATAACTTTTAAAAATCGAAATCTTCAAATTTCATATAGATAGCCATCTTGTAGAATTCCCCTGCTTGTAAGGCATCGATGCAATCTCCAAACAGCGGTCAACGTTCGTACCTCATCTTATAACCGCTGCCCCAAGCCCTTTTTATTCAGTGCGGAACTAAAGAAATTTAAATAAACATGCATTTTTTATTGTTGCATTTTCCTGAACTTTATAACGTATCAAAATAAAGATTTGCGACGTAACAATATTGCTGACGTTATTTAGCACGGGGATCATGTTTTGCTGTTCGTTGTACGTACGTTTGCCGTTAATTTCAAGGATAATCTCAGGAACCACCAGACGTAGGAAGATAAAATTTTGAACATTGATTACACTGTGTGTGGGGACTGTGCCAAAGGTTTCGAAATTTTGAAACTCCCCCAGGGTCTGGGCTATAGAGGTAGCATTAGTCATGCAACTTGGAATACAGAACTGAAACTTGATTCAATAATTGCACATCAGATGTAGATTGTGCCAAAGGTTATGGAACTTGGATAATGCCCCAATGGATTGCGATATCGGATAGCCTTGGATTACATAAATCCTTCACGCAACTCCTCCGAGGTTAAAAGGAGTATGGAACTGAAACTTGGATCAATAATTGTACTTTTGATGTAGACTTTGCCAAAGGTTTCGAAATTTTGATAATGATCACCGTCGGGGTCGGGATACACGGTAGCCAAAAGGTACATTTTACATTATTCTGAATATGTAAATACAAGTCTAGATCCCCACCTATAAACCATACAACATCTTAACTGTTATCTGAAGCAGGGTTTTATGGTCATCACACCTGGGCTGGCCCCGCGGGCCTAATTTTGAAAATCACAAATTATCTCAAAAACTGTTTAGATCCTCACCCCTAAACCATAAATATTCTAAGCGGGTATGAAAAGTCATAAAGCCAAGTTTTATGGGCATTCCCTGGGGTCAGCAGTTTCCTTATCCTGGAAATTACTTAGTTGGTATGAAAATTCAAGTTCCATGGCTACCCGGGGGTCAACCACACCCCCCTTATTCTAGAAATTACAAATTATCTTAAAAACCATTCAGATTCCCACCCTCATATATATTCTGTCGGCATGATAAGACAATATTCATAAGCACCTTACCCTCTTATTCTGAAAATTAGAAATTATCCGAAAAACTGCTAAGATCCCCACCCCTTAACCATAAATATTCTTAGTCGGCATGAAAAGACAAGTTCCATGGGCATCCCTAAGGGCCAGTCCACCCACTCATTTTGAAAATTACAAGTTATCTCATAACATTCACTTAAATATTATACTATTAAACACCAGAGTAGCGTGGGTATAATTTATTATTATTAGCTGGGTTACTGAGACGGCTACTCTTCACCAAAAAATAAGGAAGTCAGAGATATTGTAACTGCTGAAGCGACGATGTCAACAAAACATTTTATTTGGTTTGCGTAGTTTTGAGCTCTTACCACTAGAAAGGATGGAAATAATTTGAATTAGCTGTATCAACTTTGGAAGCGTTCCGAGAACTAGAAAAAATGGCGATGTTTACTGAGACATTACCAAACGTTTTCCCATTAAACACATGGGCTATTAAAGCAATAGATGATAACAGAGGAACTTTACCTGCCAAATACAATCCAAGCAGTGGTCTGATATAACACCTGAAAAAAATTCAATAAAAATCTGAAAGTTTCGATTGAATATCAACATGATTAATACACAAAATACTGAACTTTCACAGTGTAATGTGTACAATGCGATTTGTTCGCGAGACGCAAAATCTAAATATTAGTGACTTAGAAGTTGAAACCTCAAATTAAAAACACAAAAAAGCTATAGAAGAAATAGAAGAAGAAGTTTTATTCCAATTATGGGACCCTCAGTACAAATACATAAAAAAATCAGGAATAATAGTCTCCTGTTAAAAAAAGTGTTAGGCCTTGGCCAGGTCAGAGCCACAAACACAATATTTTAAACAAATAGTTCAATTAAATACATATATATAGACTATCAAACTTTTACATATATAATCTGCGTTTGGTCACTCTAAAGACACCTCATCATAGGTACTCCCAGGCATCGGCTGCAAGATTAAATCTTCCAATCCTATCAAACTTCTTTTCTCAAAGCAATCCGGTTCTTAATCATCTTTCATTCCATCTTTAATATGGATAACCTGCGTTTGGATTTAGTTATTTATTTATTAATTTTGATTTATCGTTTGTTGACTTGTTTCCGTCTTGTTTTCAATTTTTTGATATATTGTAATATTTAATACTGCTACATTTCTATTCGGCAGGGATGTATATAGAAGTTATATCCCTTAATTTGGCAGTACCATGACAATGGTAAACTGATGTTAATGACGTCAAGAGACTATATTTATATGCCTTTAAAATAGTTCCACTCTTGGGATTAAATTGTAGCATCATGATCAATTTTTGATTAATTTTTACAGAATTTATTGTAGTGTCTGGCTTTATTTTAAGTCCTTCGGACTTAATTCATTTTGTAAGTAAGTCAGCTGAGTTTACACATCAATAAATTCCTTCAAAATGTTCGTAATTGCCGGCAACAGTGAACATTAATCATTGTTTTTTGTCATTTCCTAAATTATTAACTAACTGCTCTAACGAGAAAAACAGTTCTATTGATTCGAATACTTTTTAGTCTGCCACAGTTTAAGAATATAACATGCTGCTGGTAAGTTGTGGTAATAAATACCTGCTACTGGATAGACCACACACACCACAGCCGCCAACTTCAGTGCCAGATTGAACATTCTACGATAAAACTAACTTCATTAATTTTATTGTGTTAAATATTCTTTTAACATCCATAAATGTTTACGGAAGTATCTGGTATATTGTCACAACTGTTAAAATTTGAAATAAATAAAAGAAATGGAGAAAAATTAAGTATATCATACCACATCATTACTTTTAAAATATGAAACAAGTAATAGAAATGGAGAAAATGTGAGTATACTATACCACATCATTACTGTTAAAATATGAAATAACTAAAAGGATTGCAGAAAATGTCAGTAGACCGTACCTCATCATTATTGTTAAAATATGTAAAATTTGAAATAAGTAATAGGAATGGAGAAAATGTCAGTAGATCGTAACTTATCATTACAAAAAGCTGTTAAGGGTCTCCACAAGGCTGTAATTCCACTCTATATAAAGTGCATGTAAACATCACAGCACATTGCACTACTTACCACCACCCCCAAAGAAAGAGAGATAGAATTTTCAGATATAAAAGAACAAGATATGATCTAGGAAGACTAGCTTGACAACTTGGTACAGGAACAGAATGTGATGGAGTTTAATTAAAGTTTCTAATCTTCTCCTTGCGCACGTAAATTCTACCTGAATACAATAGTTTAGGCTACAAAAAAGAAATGTTTTGCAGACGCAGAGTGGCGTTCTTTATCAAAGTTGTATTTTTCCCCATGATTCCAACCTTCCTTTATAGTTAAAAACCGGATTCTGCGGTGATTACATGGATTATTGTCCATGTTCTCTTCTTATGTCAATAGATATTTATGTCTGTCTCGTTCGCCGTTGAACTTAAATATATTCTTAAGCCTTAGAATAAACTTAATTACCATGGCAACATAACCTTCTTGCATTTTGATTGATTGTTTTCATGACTGTTGAGATTTTATCCGTTTTTTCATCTTAATGACCCTGACGAACGTTTCAGACTCGCGACTGCTCGTTAGTCCTATATACCGTATATAAGTTAATTTACGACCTTTTATAAAACGGCCGAATGAATCTTGATTATAATTTCTCCTAATTTTCATGCATTCCTGATTTAAACGATAAAACTCTGAAAAATTCAGCATACCAACCTGTAAATAGATGATTTGAAATGCAAAATTTTACCTGTTTGTTAGAATGAAGTCGTATGTCATATGATACTAACCTTGTGAACGAATTGTCTCTCACATTTGACTTCTTGAACTTATCGCTTATCTTTCATTGATGATTTATCTTTAATTGAGGCCGACGAAGTTCATGTAGTTCGTATGAATCGCTACTTCGTCAGCATTCTTCAAAGAAAACTGTCTTCATTATTTTTTGTGGTATTTTAATTGACCTGTTCTAACTGGAGTCGTCTTGACATTTTTCTTTTTTAAATAAACATTTCACTCTAGTACGCCCTTTATTTCACTGACCCATGACACGGTTAAAGACATCTTGCAAGGTGAACATTTTCCCCTCTTCTTTCCATAAGGTTAATTGTAAAGGTCAAAGTTTGTTCAAATTTAACATTGACCTCATTTTAAAGATTTTTGTCGCATGTTACCGTTAACAATTTATCTACCTTTACTAAAAGCACCAAGCAAGAGCTTTTCGCGGTCGGTAAATCATGTTCTCTATTGTTATTTTTGTTATTGTCTGCGTTTTATCACACCATGCACTTTCCAAACTTAGATGGAGGGTTAAGCGCTCTCAAACATGTTTAACCTCACCACATACTTTTTGTGCCTGCCTCAAGCCAGGAACCTGTAGTCCAGTGGATGTCGTTGTCTTAATGTTTCAGTGTTACTTGTTGTGCATTGACGTCATTGTATACTTAAATGGCCAATTGTTTTTACATACGAAATATCGTCACGTTAAAATTTGGGGGCTTTTACAGATTGCCTTAGGGTGTGGATATATGTGTCCATTATTGAACGCTTTCAGGCAACAATTTGATCCGCCGTCTGATGTCAATAATTTTATGTTTTTTGGCTGTCTCATCTCTCTTTTCTATATTTACCATTTTTACGACGAACAAGGAACATTCGATGAGTTGTACTGGTTTAATTGCAAACGAACAAACGAAATTAAAAGCAAAAATGTAACAGCTATTTACCCTTTACAAGAGAAAACTTAGTATTCTTGTGCATTTAAGCTGATTCTGCTGCAAATTAAAAAGTTATGTGAGCTTTAGCCATCATTTGCGTCTGTTTCCGTCACATTTCACATTTTGAAACTTCATCCAGAGAACCAATCCCCAAGTAGAGCTCATATCAGTTCCGTAGATTTCACTCCCATAAACTCTGCCACGGGTGATCTGCCATGACAGTTTAACTCCGCTCATTTATATGGAAATGAGCTAGTGTTTCTCCCGCGCGTGTCAAAGGCGTCTACAAGTAATTCTTAATGACGTGATTTATAGGCGTGGTTTATCCGCCATGAGAGGAATCCCTAGTTACCCGTGGCTGCGGAGATTGCTAGAGAACCCCTGAACGGATTGAAATCAATCAATCAAAGCAAGAATGTTCCTTATTAGGTGCTGACTAAGTGATCTTACTTACAATTGGTGCCGATCCGATAGCCAAAAGCGGGGTCCAAAGTATGAAGCCTATGGGAAAATCAGACAAGAAATGTTCCTTACAAGGTGCTGTCCAAGTGTTGCTACTTTGATGCCGATTTGTCATCCAACATTGACACCAGAAGGGAACTTAAGAAGTTTGACTATGGACACTGTGGGAAGTTCATAAAAAAATTCTTCTAAAGAACGACTGAATGGATTGAAACCAGACATGACATGAATATTCTTTACCAGATACTGACCAACTGTCATCCAACATGACCGCCCGCAAGCAGTGAACCTAGTTTAACATAGAACCGTTTGGAAAATTAATACAAAAATATCTTCTATAGAGGGGCTTGATGGATTAAAACCATACATGACATGATTGTTCCTTCAGTAGGTTCTGTCCATTAAAACCCAAGAAAAAAATACAAAAATTTCATAAAAACTTTTTAAGATGTCATTTTTAAGTGTGTTTATGTGAAAAAAATAGGGGTCACTTAATCATGTGTACTTCAAAATTTCACATTCGGTTATGTATTAGGGATAGAGAATTTATATATACCGATTGTTAATAAAATTTGTAGTGTTTTAAGGTTAGACAAGAAACATAAACCAATCAGCTAATAATTGAACTTTTTAAACAAATCAAATAAAATATTACCGGGTATTTACTACTCTGAGTAACACGACGGGTGCCACTTGTGGAGCATGAGTTGCTTACCCTTCCGAAGCACCTGAACTCACCCTGGTTTTTACTCCAGCTTTAGTTTTCAGTGAAGTGTCGTGTGTCCTATGTTTGTCTTTCGTTTTATTTTGTTGGCCATGGCCTTGTCTGTCTTCCGACTCAACGATTTCTGTTTGCCCTTTTGGTATCTTCGAATTCCTTTTAGCAAAAAGTATTAATGCTTTGAAATGCATAAAACTAGCGGAGTTCGAAAATCTGACCAAAATGACTGAACATGAGCAGCAAACATCCTCAATTGTACGAACCTGAGGTATGAACTTATCAAGCGAGGGACGAGGGCATATGTTTTCTTGAACTAACGATAAAAAGTAGGAACCAGAATATTATCAAGACTTGTAAAGTTTTGAAATTTAAAGTAAAGACGAGTCGCACCACGTTGGTTCCTTCATCTAACGCTATATTCCTATTGTTGGGAGGTTTTTGACGTCATACGCAGCAAATATTTGTTCTCAGTCGGACAGTCCCTGGTGGAACGTTGAAGTACTTGTGTATCGTGGAGGCATGCATATGTTGGTCAGGAGACATGGTTTAAGTTGTAAATTGACCGACTTGATGTCATTGGTTAAAATATAAAATACAATTTTAAGGGGCACCGTTAGTTGTACCTCTCAGTTCATTTCTAACAGTGTTGATGGTGACGACGGGTCGGCTCCTTCTGTCGAGTCTGGTGTCCAAGTCAATAGACTGATAAGTCCACGTCCGTCGACCGGTCAAGCAATGCCATAAAATTCCAGCGATCTTCAATCAAAAATTTTGGTATTTATTTGTATAAAAAAACAAATATTTATTCGAGAAAGAAAATGATTTCAATAAATTAAATGTGAATAATTACAGTATAATTACTTATCTAATAACATTATCATGTTTAAGTATTTACAGAGCGTAAGGATATTTTTTCAAGTATTGTCGGGGGAGATAGCTCCAATGACTGTTTTTTTAAGGATAGCTCTATGGATTTATGTATTTATTATGTAGAAAAAGACAGATGCCGCATCATTCGTGATCTTATTTTTTTCTTTTTATTTTTGATAGTTTCTGATAAAACTATATTTTTACCATTTTATTTTTGAATAATATCGATGTACTTTTGTTACGTGTATATAAAGATATATATTATATGTATGTAGTTCTTTACTACTAACGCTCTACTCTCTGATACTTTATATGATTAACTGAAAATTGTCAACAACACTTACCAAAGAGGAAATCCTTGACAATCATCGGTCAGTTTTGTCTTCTTTTGGAATTTCAACTAAAAAGGAGGA
>JARWCS010351917.1:0-18531 GCA_034783895.1 Geukensia demissa
AACCAAACTAGACAGAAGGTATCATTCAGTTCTACCCAGGTGAGCGATACAGGCTCAGGTCCTCTGAGCCTCTAGTTATATTTCATGGACAATCATGCCACATCTCCCCTATTTTATATTAACATTTAAGCATTTCCTTTGCCAAAAGAAATGTTTTTTTTATTACTGAATAAAAACTGTTTTACAAAATGAAAAAGTAGAATTGTGGTTTTTTAATAAATAAAAATACTATTCTCTACCAAAAACTTTTTCATAAATAAATGTCAGATTAGTGATATTTTTAATCTGGGTAATGATGAATTACTATTTGGGCTTTTCCAAGGCCAAAAATGACCGGGGAAACAATTCCAGTTCAGTGGGTTTAAGACTAGAAATAAGTGTTGCTAGCTTATAGGGATCACACTCCTGTTTTGTAAAGGAGTTCTTGGATTCCAAGCCTTTGTTCCTTTTGTTTTCGTTGTATCTTTTAGTTTGTTTCAAATTGGACTATGCACTTCTGATCTCTCACATTCGTATTCTACACTGGACTCAACAACGTCGACCCATATATAGTTTTAATAGGATGTTCCAAACGAATAAAAACAGACTGAAACCTTTAGATATTATATGAAGTATAATTAAATTTGCCTTTATTATTTAAAACGATACTGACAAGCTGAAATAACTTTAAAAATAGTTTAAAGTTGTTAATGATAACTCACCTATTTTCATATTGCACTCCTTAAATGACATGTTGTAAAACTTGTATGATTACGTAATGTATCGAGTTTTATTAGTTTCTGTAGAGAAATAAAACAATGTTGCATTTGGATACAATGTCAGAATTCATGGCTCAGTACAACTTAAGTATATGTAGGTGCATTAAAACGTAATATTAACGTTGACAGCAGCGTTTCAGTTGAATTTATAGTTGTGTTTCGATATCTCTTGTAAGAGCCATAAAGATATTAGAATTTACCCTTTCAATTTTCTGCGGTCATATGTCGTTGCATAACGGAATAACAATTACATAGGATATAAACAAAATTAAAATATACTTTCAGCATAAATGCACTTCAAACTAAGACGAAAATAGAATCAAACCCCTCGCAAATTTTATTCTTTGCAATATGTTTTCTTTTAAGAATACGTAAGTAAAAACAAGGTTGTATTTTCTGTCATCAGATATTTGATTGATAAATGATTGCTGGTTAACATCTTGCGGGCAATATTTCAGCCATATTTTGGACAGCTACAAATTAACAAACAATAAATCAATTAGTTGACTGTGAGCAGGGGACGGACAAGGGAGGGATTTTTAGACTGCTACTGGAAAAATTACGTGTTGGACAGGGGTCGAAAATTTAACTCAGCCGCCTATTTACCACTCAAAATGAGCTGTTAGAAGGGGGTCTTTATCGTGCTTTAGAACGTGGCACTTCCTAAACACGGGTCGTCATAAACGTCTTCCTCCGGACGTATTGTGAATTTATACATCCACCACAAACCAGAGACCCCTTATAGAGGACTAGTGGCTTCAGGATGGAGATATCTAGTGCTTATTTTTTCCTCGGCACAACCTTTGAAATGGGAAGTTCTACCATTCGAACAAGCGGACACCCCTTTAGCAGGTGTTCTACCTGCAGGCAGAGAAACTGAACGGCCTATTTCTATACCCCGGTTCAAAACAGCGATCGTTACAATTGCTACAATTATTTCAATACACTGTTTTTTTTTCTTTGGTAAATAATGATTTTTTCTGCATATAAAAAGTCTTACGTTTCGGTATACCTTCCGGTTTTCAACAACGGAGAAATATCCACGCCTGGATGTTTGTATATATTTTATGCTACACATGCAACCCTATACCGGATTTGACTAAAAGGATAAAGAAATAGGACTAAAGGTTCCTGGCTTAATACAATCACATAAATTATGTTGCGGGGTAAAAATATTTGTAAGGGGTCAACTCTCCCCAAATCTATTACCCCGGAGGGCGGCCGGGGTATAGAAACAGGTCGTTCGGTTTCCCCGCCAGCAGGTAAATCTTTTGCTGAAGGATTGTCCGTTCGTTTGAGCGGGATGTACAAATACTTGTACTTTTCGAAATGGTTTTGCTTGGGAAAGAGTAGGTGCTAGGTATCAACTTCCTGAGACATTAGTTCCCGAAAGGGGACCTCCCTGGTTAAGGGGGTGTATAAATTCAGAATCGGTCGGGAGGAAGACGTTAAAGTGTTTAAAATGCCACGTTCTATGCACATAAAAGACCTCTCATAACATGATTTTAAAGATCAGTAGGCCGCATGTTACCAGGCGTTTTCCGTGTTTTGCCTTTTTCATCTGTGGACAGGTCGTCGGTGAAAACCAGAGGCTCTAGATAAGCAACCACTTCATATATTCTATTACTTTTATCATAATCCCCTTGTCTATAAAATCCAGCACTTTTTCTGTCTGGTCATTTTGTTGTCTCGAGTCAACTCAACAATATCTCTATTTTTAACTGCATAGATGGTGTATTTTATCAATTTAACATTTTCTCGTTCTCAAGCACCCGTGACCCTATAAAATTTAGAGGTTTTGGTTCGTTGACAGAACTAAGTTTTTAGAAAAAAAAGTAACTTTGTTTCATTGTAGGTTGCTTTTGGGATTTGAACTAGCAGATAGCAACTACAGGTCTCTTTTTGTTGCATCATGTATTACTTTTTATTTGTATTTGTTGTTGGTTTTCAGTATCTATCTCACATCACTATCCCAGGTTAGGGGTGAGCGCTCACAAACTAGTTTAACCCCGCCACGTAAGTATTGTGCCTGTCACAAGTCAGTAACCTGTAGTCCAGAAGTTTGTCGTCGTTTAAATAGTCATTTATTGTTATTCGTTCACCATTTTACAATAGATTAGGTCGACTGACGCGTTTTAAGAATAGTTTCACATTTTGTATTTTAGGGACTGTAAAACTCAAATTCTAACTGTATTTCCACTTTCGACACCACAAAACTCATGATAAAACAGGTCGTTTTTCAACCATGGTAAGCTATATCACAAATACGGTAACGTCATACCGCACCAATCATTTCGAAGGAAACAATTCATCAAACATAAAGTCCCATACGAAAGAAACAAATCATATTTTGAGAACCGGATTTTTTAAAAGGATTTGTAAATAACAATACTAAGCGATCGAAACGCGCCAATTATACATATTTCAAGGCTTTAACTTGCAAATTCAATTAAACACGAAACTGGGTGGGCTGTGTGGTATATGCAACAACAACAAAATTTACCTTGCTAAGATTGCCCTGATGAGCTGGAAATAGTACTGAATTAATCCTGTTTTCATTACTTTCATTACTCTTGACAACATTTTCCTCCTAACTTTGAACAATCTATTGAACAATCTACATACCACATTCATCAAAGACAACATGGAATTTGACCCTTGATCGGACAAAATGTCCTCTGGAAAACCTGCCCTTGACAAAACACCCAACAAAGAATCCTCAATAGTTTCTGCATCTTGATTCTTTAAAAACAACGGCTTCTGGACAAAAAATACTTAAATATACCTTTTGTACTCTCTGTAACTAGCAGTGATCCAACAGCAAACGCTTGAAAAGTATATCTACAGGTTGTATACTCACAAATGGAACTTTTGGTGACTTACCTTTAGAACTACTTAACTGACAAACTGTACATTTACAGGGTTTACAATAAACTGATACATCCTGAAAAAAATAACTGGCCAAAATAAAGCTGAAAATCCGGTCTGTGGTCTTTTAAATACCTAAATGACCAGCTACTGGTATATCATGTACCAACTCTAAGACTGTCTTTCTGTTCTCACGTGGCAAAATAATTTGATGTATTTCTCAGTTTGGCGCCAAAAATACTGTATAAAGTACACCAGATATCATGGTAGATATTTTGTTTGCTATATCGGTACCGACTTACTGTCTTACCTTGTCTAATGATGTATATCCAACCTGTCTTTAACTCTCAACTATATAAATGTCATTTACCCTTTTGTTTTTCTTTTCTGGTATGATATTCAACCATGCAATACTTGCCTTCATCTTTTTGTTTTGTATCACGTAAAGACGAACGCTGACCCCCACATTTTTTTATTTTCTGAAAGTATATTATAAAAGCTATCTTTATAGGTTTGATTTCAAATTTCTATTTGCTGATTTTCTTTGTATCGGTAAATTGTGTGTTTTCCCTATATCAGCGTTGTAAAATCAGCTGTTTTGTACCAACATAACTTCGAAAGGAAGGACGTTGACATATATATATTTGTTTTTATTTTTTGAAATATCCTCATATAGACTACATTTCAGAAAAGTATGAAAAAATACTATCTGCGGTAAGTTTTAGTAATGATCTACCTTAACACTTGAGAAAGAAACTGAAAACCAACAACAAAATTAAAAGTAAAACATGATACAATAAACAAAAGTATCGATTCAGCAGAGAACTCGTAGTTGTTGTCTGCTAGTTCAAAACCCCAAAACAACCGATTAGGAAACCAGGATTTCCTTAATGACGATATCAATGAGAACATGTCTAATTGGATTGAATGTTTAAATTATAGAATGTCTTCATAAGAAGACAAAAAAACATGGGATTGTGCAAATGCCAACATAAATATTAAAAGATTGGAAGAATAAAATGTTATATCAAATATAAACTGTTTAGTTAAGTATTAAGCTATTTACAAGAAAGTCAATATAAGAACCAATAACAACCATATTTAAAGATTTAAAAATGATGCTGTGGCGATATCTTTACGGATATGTTTATTAAGATGAATTTCAAGACCATGTGGATTAAGTTTAAATTTTGAGAACTGTTTTATTTTAAAGCGTTATTGCATAATTCAGTTTTATATCAGCAGATTATCTTGACATTTAAAATATCAAAAAACCCTCAATAATAAAGCACATAATCAATTTTAGCTATACATTTGATGTTATGTTAAAAATAAGGAAGTCATTCAAATCTGACTTAAAAAATATTGAAATATTACAAATTGACATAATAATGCCTACTGTAAAGGATTTAATTTTATCCCACTTCATCTTTACATGATATATCACGGTATAAAATCGTATTCAATGAAATAAATACAAAGCAGTCCTATTACTGACGAAATCATAATGTTTCAAAGAAAATACAGTTAGCACAAAACATAAAACAGATGAAAAAAAACCTAATAAAGACATGAAATGCAACCAACTTAAGATGCAAAAATGTTTGATTTACTACTGATATTTGTGACGATGAATTTCAGTATCCAAAATACAATTTTCCAGCTTACATATATGTAAAAAATTAAAATCTATAGAAAGGACTAGATTTGATAAGGCCTGCTATTGGCCCCAAATTGACTGATTAAATTACCCAAACCACGTTGTGCTGAATGTTAATTATATCTACAATAAAAGCGGAATTCATGTCTGTCCTCAAAACACTTAAAAAAAATAAAGCTTCTCAAATTTTCAAAATTTAATGAAATTCAAAATAATCTTTTAAGACAGTTTGGGTCACGGAAATATATATAGAACCCATTTGGGATCAGCCTTTATTTTTATATTATTTATGTATTCTGGTATAATACCAAAAAATTGTATTCTGGTATAATAAAAAGATATATAAAATTGTTATTGGTCAAGAAGTCGCTCTTTTGTCCTGCACCAAAAAACTGTTAAAAACCACTGTTTTCCTCCATTAGACATGTTAGAATTTTTCCAGGAAAGGTTTGCCACAGTTAATCTAATAAGACCGAATCGGTATGTTACAAAAGAGTAATGCTGTTGTACTAATTGACACTAGCTTAGTTAATGTAAACCTGTTCTTAGAAGTGAAAACACTTGCATAAAAGACTTGACCCAAAATAAACCTTTCTAAGAAACATACTGAAATATATTGATTAAGGAATACTAAAGAAATTGCAAATGAATTGGTTCAGGTAAAAACAGCATGATACATTTGGGTAAGTGTAGACACAGTATTTTGCGAAACAAAGTAATAAGACAGAATCAGGGATCATTTTGACCTTTTGTTGCGTTTGAACCTTTTTACAGTTGGCTTGATCATGGAGTATAAAGGAAACTCCCATTTACATCAAACAAAAAATAGATCATTTATATTAATATATAGGAATAACCCGTAGTCCCTCCCGATAAAAAAAACGGCTGGGCTAGCTGACCCAAAATCAATAGTAACCTTTACATAGTAGAAAAAAATCAATGTCCTCAAACAGAATTAGTTCAATAGAACAAATCTTATTGTGTGAAAACCAAGCTGTAAACAGAATCTAATGACCACAACAAAGTTGACACCGCCAACAGCACCATACCGTAATACGGCCTCAAGCAGTCGTTAAAGAAGGTTGATATGTAAAGCTTTTGCGACTTGTTTCGAGATATGACAAAGGACAAGGGTCGCTAAGGCACTCTTTTGGCCCAAGAATTTTGCTATAATATGAAAAGGAGTAAATATCTATTTTTTCATATTGTTTGTATTAAATAATGTCTATTAAAAGAAAATCCAACAGTTTTTTTTTCAGTTTAATTGGTTCCAAATACGGTCACAAGACACATAGAAATTGCTTTAAATGTGAAAACACTAAGAAATTACGTAATTTGATGCAAAATTTGACACAGTTTTGTCGATTTTAATGTAGATCGCACCAAAACATCACAACCAATCTTTGCACAATTAAGGATCTATCAATTACACATGATTAGTTAATATATATTCGTGATGTTTTTGTGCGATCTATACTAATTTGAACAAAAAATTTAAGTATTTTTACATAAAATGTTACATATTTGTTAAAATAGTCAAGTATGCCTTGTCGTTTTCTCGAAATAATGAAAAAATATAAAAAAAAATCAGGTGTAAATTATTATTTTGCGTTTCTTGAACTGAGCCTCTCACTTTTTACCAAATTTCGAATAATCCCTCAAAGGAATCTTTACAAATTTCAAAAAATGAAATATAAAAAAGATTCTGGTGACTTTTGTATATTTCGGATTTTTAAACGTATTCTTAGTTTTTCTCCAGTCATCTGAAAAATTGTAAAATTTTGTCGTTGTAACCTTTTTTGCTCACAGAATTTGTGAATTTTAAAAAATAAAAAAAGAATTTGATAGGTGTCATATCTATTGGCATACTTTTCAACTTAGTGCCAGTAAAAATAAGTTTGGCGGTACCAGAATGCAAAAACTTAGACATTGTCGGAACTTTAATTTTCACAAAAATCAATAATTTTTACGTGAGCACAGAACAAACAACGACACCTTGGATATTTTTTACACCCGATTCCGTTGCCGTAAAATGTGAGAGACTCAGTTCATGAAACGTACATTAAAAACAGTTATTAAACAGCATTTTCACAACAACTTATTGTTGTGTTATAAAATTTTAACTTTGGGCCAAATATGGGGCTTAACGTACCTACTCCTTTGATATCTTCTGGCAATGTACATGTAGTGTTTTTATCCTGCAATTCTCAAAAGAGAAACAAATGGACGATTTTCTTTCTAATTTTCGAATCGTTTCAACATTTCTACATTTCTGAAGAATGCGGACGTGTTTGAAGACACCAGTAAACTGGTTTCCGAATTTAATATTCCGGCTCGCTCATAATGCGTTGGGATAACAGAAAATAATATTTTGCTACTACGCTATATTCGTACACTCCTATTTGTATAATAGAACGCTTGAATGCACGATAAATTAATATATCCATACAGTAGTCCATTAAATATTGATTTCATGACGAGTTAGAACTGTATATCTCAGGTTATCATCTCCAGTTATTTAATTTCAAAATAAATAGTAATTAAAGGAGCCTCTGGAGAGTTGATAAGCGATATACAGCTCCCATGATTTGTGAAACCTGTTTCTCTTATGATTAATTTCATTTTGTATGAACTGTTTTTTATTGAATGTACACGCGGAGTAAACGAGGATTTTGCATAGCGAGACTTTACCAGACCGCCCAATAATTTATCTAATAATAGCATAGACCAATCAAATGCGAGTATCTTCTTATTCACTTAGTGATAAAGGAGTAGATACGTTAAGCCCCATATTTTACATTTTGTGGCACAATAATTAGTTGTTGTGAAAATGTTGTTTGATTAACGTCTTTTAATACTTCATTACATTTTCTTGTATACTTTTCGTCATTTCGACAAAACGAAAGGGTATATTTGAATTTTTCACTAAGAATATAACATTTTCTGTAAATATACTCAATTTTGGAAGTGTTTTGTTCAAAATAGATATGATCCCACCAAAACATCACGAGGATATTTTAACCAAACATGTGTAATTGAAAGATCTTTAATTGTGCAAAGTTTGGTTGTGATGTTTTGTGCGATCTATATTAAAATCGACAAAATAGTATCAAATATTGCATCAAATTAATTGATTTCTTACTATTTTCATATTTAAAGCATTTTCTATGTGTCATGTGACCCTTGTAGAACTTAAACGTGTACGTTGTACATTTTGCCTTCAAACGACGTATATATGTTCATTATTCATACAATTGGACATTGGTCTATCAAAATTATCCAGAAAAGGTTTCATTGGCATATTGATGTATTTATTTTATATTTTATCTCTTTTTAACGAAATCATTCCTATAAAAATCTAAATAGTGTCATGTAGACAACAACGTTTTCTTGCTTGAAATTAATAGACATGTTTTTTTGTGTTGTGACAATAATCCTAATTGTTTGTCATGACAAAACTCATTTTTCACGTAAAAGGGAAGAAAAATATGATGTATATTAATGACTTTTATTTTGTCACACGGAGAAAGAGGAAATAATTCCCCTCAAATGTTTTACTATATCAACAAGGTCACACACGTAAACAAGTCAAAATTTATTACGTACGCAAAAACAAAAAAAATCATAACTTCCAGAACATAACTGAAATTTGATTATAGTTCCATACGACGTGCATCAAATAAAGTCTGGTAAGCTAGTAATTGGTAAACTTTTTGTTTATTTTTCCGATAATGTTTTATCTTAAGCATTCTGCCTTTTGTAAGGGATTTGGTTAACAACATTATTTCTTTTTATTTTCAGCGACTTGAAAAGAATAAGAATAAGTTGTATTAGTTTTTGAAGCAATATTACATGTAGTACATTGCTCTTATTAAGGGATGTAAAACAAAATTAAATTCAAATAAGTTTACACTGAAATGAAAATAAAGTTTTCCATAGGAGATGCTTGATTTTATTCATCCTGTCATTCTCATTGTGTTTTCGTGTATATGAATGCAAGACTTAATTATGAACAATAGTTTTGAACGATTTCGATACTATCGTACGTTTTATTTAGATTTTCCATTTTGGTAATTTTCTTATGAGCATTAATCACAAATGATTTGAGACCGTTAGGATTAATAACTAATTTCAGGGACTTAAACAAAAACGAAAATATGTTCCATTTTTGTCATCTTCTCTAAAAACATTTTAATAGTGTTTGCTTATTTTAAACACGTTATTGTCTGTTAATATTTAAACATCGGAAATGTTGTCTGAAAAAATAATAATAAACTGTGGACTTTTCTGGCACAGAGTGCAGTAGTCAACACCCTAAATACAAAGAAAAAACTATGAAGTAAGTATGACGGAAAGCACCAAAATGAATAACAATATGAGCAACTTACAATTAAAACCAAAGAGATCTCCAAAGGACATTCAACATTTCTTATTGACGATCAGCTTTTGGCTGTCCTCAAACAAAATGATTTTCCTCCAAGTAAGTTGATACCTGAGGGTGTAACCTTTCATCATATGCCAAATTTCGGGTATTTTTAAGCAGTATTTGGGAGTCCATTGTGTTTAATTTTTTTATTTGGTTATATCAGAAATGTAACTGAATTAAGTTTGATTGCAAATTATTTCAACATATTTATTGAAGAAAATTAAAGCCAACTGCAACGTGGCAATTTCTTTTGAAGTTCACAGGTGCTTCATATCACCAGGAAACCTTGATTGTGTAATAATAATTTTTTTTTGCGGAATCTTACATACAAATCGGGAATGACATGACACTTTATTTGTTTCAGAAAACATGAAGATTATAGTAGCAGCTATTATTACCATCGTGATGATAATGATAAATCTGGAAATGATTTCTGCTCAGCATGGAGGGCGTGGTGGCAGTGGTGGCTATTTTGGAGGACCAGGCGAACCAGGTCAACCTGGATATTCTGGTGGCATTTATGGTGGTGGCTTTATAGGAGGCCCTGGCAGACCTGGATCCCCTGGATATTTTGGTGGTCCTGGACAACCAGGAGAACCAGGATGGTAAATAATAGGTAATTAACTTTGAAATTCTTTTACTAATTTATAGAAAGTCGGTTTCAGTCATTTTGTCGAAAAAACATACATATAATAGATACTTAACTTAAAGGCAAAAAGCATGCAAGTATAAAATAATTGTTTGTTTTTTTAATATATCAGATGTTTTGTCATGTTTATTCTAGTATTGTCACACAAATAACACCGCAAAGACGAAAAGGACTGTGTATTTTTATTTAAAGATATGCATTTATAGTTAAAAGAAAAATATGGAATATATACCAGAAAGTCATGATTCACATCGATACACGTATATTAAAATATTCAAGTCAAATTTAACTGCGTGAAAAGCGCCTTTCTGTGTTTACCTTCATTAAACGAGGTAGGGGCCAATCTAAAAAACCGTTATTTTTTAATTTCTTGTCACTTCATGAGCCAAATGAAATACAGTTCATGACCTAATGAACGTTCTGCCTTTAGACAATTATGCAAGGGGATTATTCATTTATTTTAACCTTGACATAACATTCACTGAAAATTAGAAAAAAATAGGAAAAATGACAGGGGTTAGCACACATATAATTGTATTTCATATCAAAATTTTACATCATCAAAAATATAATGTCCAAATTATGTCTAATGTGAAAATGAAGCCTAACGCGAGGTAAAATATGAATACAAAAAAAAAATAAATAAATGTAGAGTGCTTTTTGCTTAGAACAAACAAAACATATATATATTATAACTGTTATTTTTTATATTTGCAGATGCAGAAATTGCCTTGGGAAATGTCAGTTTGCTTTATTTTAAAATATGTAACTTAGAGACCATAGAACCATACATTGTTTTTAATAAATGTAAATGAAATGAACGATTTCTTTATTTTATTGCTTATCTTGTTGTTTACATAAAGCTTTTGGTATGGTAGATAGTCGTTATTCATACAGTATCGGTCTAGCAAAAATCATACATGTATGCATTATTTTCAATTAGATTGTATTCAACTAACAAGGACTACGTTGACGGCTACTAAGCAAAAATAATTTCACGACCTGGAACTCTTGCCAATAAGAATTAAACTCTCTACAATCCATTTTTACTGTAGCCATCTTCTTTCGGAAGTTTTTGAACAAAGTCAAGTATATAAAAAAGAACTGATTTACATAATTTTTAGTGTTCCTCTAAGTGTCATATTAATTCCGTTTGGGATTTTGTATTACGGACGCCATTTTTGACACCTTTTCTTTGCTAGAAGAAAAATAACTGACCATGTATTAATGAGGACATATCGCAATACAAATGAAATCATTTCACAGAATATCCTCAAATCATTGCTTCCATTATATGATTAAATGAATTTTAGCTTTCTAAGTTAACCGGCCTTCAGTGAAGTTGATGATGGCAAGGGGGAGGGGTAGCTGCCTATTTGAAACATTGCACAATAAAAGAATTCATTTAAGTATTATGTTTATTTGTGTGACAAGTATTAATTTATCCCTACAATTTATAAACAAACAAGTTGCCGAGAGTCGGCTATTGCTTTTCATCCCTGGTCATCATTAAGTTTTCTCTAGGGAATCAACTTTTCTCGCTGTGTCATTTCAGTATTGCAAATTGAATATTTGATGCCATCGAACAATACTTAGTAAAAGGGACAAAAATCAAATATATGTAAATGTGATCAATCAGACGACAACATTCACGATATTGGAGGATAAACTCAAGGATTTGAGGAAAATCTCAATTTGAGATGTTTTTTGAAAATGAAGCCAGAGATGTGTCTACACTTCATTAAATACCTCGTTTTCATAGTATTTTATTAAGTGTTTTGTGTATTGTGTTTGTTTTTCATTTCATTCTGTTGTACATGGTCTTGTCTATCTTCTGACATAACGATTTCTGTATGTTCCTTTGGAATCGCCGGATTCTTTTTCCTAGCTATAGCCCACCGAATACTTTAATGAAAACGGGTGGAATTCCAACGGTTTATAACGAGTGTCCAAAACGGCTTTGACCTTGCTATCGAATTAACTTTGGTTTACCTTGTTTTGTTAAAAAAGATGGCACACACAGGTACAAATATTTGGTTCCAGGAAGGGACAAACTTTATTTTGTTATTAACTACTCTGATTCTAATAAAAAGGTACTGTGAAGATGATATTTGCAGAATGCTAGATTTATTAATTGACAATATTTGTGTAATGTTTGGCGGACGTGTTTCAACAGACTGTCGGCATTCAAATGGGGACCAAATGTACACCCCTTCTCGCTGTTTTATACCTATATTCGTATGAAACTGACTTCATACAGAGCGTTCTGCCGAGAAAAGTGAAAAATTCTGCTCACCTTTTGGTTTCACGTTTCGCTAAATAGATGATGTTTCATTGAATAAATCTAAATTTGGTGACTATGTTACCGCATCTATCCAATTAGATTTGAAATCAAAGATACTACTGAAACGGAAATGTCTGCTTTATACCTTGACGTACACCTAGAAATTGACAGTAAGGCGGGTTAAGAACATAACTTTACGACAAGAAAGATGACTTTGATTTTCCCATTGGAAACTTTCCGTTCATGTTTAGCAACATTCCTGCCCCACTTGCATGCGGAGTGTATATTTCTCAGTTGATACGATAGTCCAGAGCGTGTGCTTCCTATCAGGATTTCATTGATAGAGAGTTGCTGCTGACAAGAAAGCAACTGAACCAAGGGTTTCTCAAGGAAAGATTTAAGTCATCACTTCTGAAATTTTTCGGTTGATTTGGTTGACCGATACGAAATATCTACTTCACAAATGACAATGGTATCTTCCCGCAGTCGTGACAACAAATCCGTTCCTATACCGATTGTGACTTAAACCGATTGCGGCTATACATCGGCTGTTGTCTTCTGAGTAACACGACAGGCGCCACTAGTGGAGGAGGAGTTGCTAACCCTTCCGGGGTTACTTAAGTCATAAAAATTTACACACACAAGATCAGATGAATGTGTAACATATTTAGACACAGATGTCATAGGGGACAATAATAACATCAGAAATAACAATAATGGAGAAGACAGTTTTTTTTGTAGACAATACAATTTCTGAAACAAAACAAAAGCATACAGATAAATTTTTTAAAATGCAGCCGTCGGATTTCATTTAAGTCGAATTAAACCTGTATTACAGCTGACCAAGCGTATGGCATACTTGTGAACATCTCACAGCTCATAGGTAATTCGAGAACATGTGTCCAATACAACGATTTTCTCTGTGACACATAAACTGCTCAAACAGGGATACTAGTACATGTATATTGCTCCCTAGTTGAAGTCATCACTCCAGAAATTTGACTGTCGACAACAAAATATTATGAGTCCGTATGGAATAACCGTTTTCAAGCCAGCCAATAAGCAATTAATAGCAATACAATTCTGGGCCTACTTATTTACCTATTTAACAAAATACTGGAAATAAGAGGAAGCCTTTAGTAAGCTAAATGTTGCATGGATATAATTCTGGTGATTCTGGTGTATGTTACTGGCTTTGGTTAATCAGTGGCATACAGTTTATATTGGCCATTGTAATTCCAGAATCAAACTACTAGCAGCATCAATTTGCACATTTCACTGCTGCATGAAAATTAATTTGCCGCAAACTTGCAACATGTTTAATTTGTAACTTAATGATATTACCTACTGCTGTTTAAATAAATATCAAAATTTTAAATATGATTTTTGGTTTATTAAATTTATCAAGTTCAATTTCATCACGGAAGTATAGAAAAAGGAGATATGGTATGATTGTCGATGAGACAGCCATCCGAAACTTGTAATTAACAAACATTTGTAGGTTGTTCTAAGGCCTTCGATTATGGACATACATCCACACCATAGCAGTAAAAGGCCCAAAATTAAAAAGTGATGATATTCAAATGTGACAACTATCGGCCAGATAAGCATACAATTACTGCTTTTGTTACTGCTTTTGCTTTCTTTGATTTTTGTTACTCGTTGGGGGAGGGTTGGGATCACACTTAACCAGTTTAACCCCACCACATGTCTCATGTGTCTGTCCCAATTCAGTAATCGTAGTCATAGTTTTGTCTTTGTGTTTATTGTTCTGTTAATTGCACATTTTTGATAATATTCAAGTAAGAGCAGTATTAATTTACGTATACACGATTTTGTATTTGGGGCGATTTAGAGCTTTTCACATGGAGTGGTATTACACCCTTGTTTGAAGGTCTGGTGGAGACCATTAGAGGTGTAAATTCTTCTGTTTTTCCCGTGGTTGGAGTACAGTCTCTATGACATTTTCCCTATATCTTTTCATTTCCATACAATGTAAAACAAGTAACATTAAAACATAAAAAACAATGACATCCACTTCATTACAGGTGCTTGATGCTTTTCTCAGTGAATGAAAATATATTGTAAATATTTGAATGTCACATTTCAAAAACAAATACATTATCTAGAATTAAAGCTTAACTTCAAAAATTCGGAACTCGGTTCGTTTTTTTTTGTACCAGCTGACAAAGCCTCCAACAATGTGGTCGTGGTATGTCGCAAATACTACATGAAGGTACTTGAGAAGTAAATTTGTATTTCTAATGCCTTTTAAGCCATTCACACTACAGAAAGTCAGATAGCAGACAGACACATTACATCCACAGATAAGCTTAAGGCCCTGCTGAACATTTTAAAGTCCCTTCCATACATTGTTTGCCTTTAATTAAAATTACACAAGAAACCTTTCATGTTCCGTTTATCTTAGCGTCCAGTAATTTTATAAGTGTACTACTACTAAACTTTAAATTCTGTCCCTTTGTCTAGTGCTCAGTCTAAATTGAAAAAATTATGAAGTCCTGTAATACAGCTAACATAATGGTATAAACTATTTTTGGCGGGTAAAATAATCACAGAAAAGTTTGATTAATTACACGCTTTTGAACAACCCTTTCGAATTGCTAATAGTTATGAATTCTCTGTTCTTTATACTATACTTCCACATAAGCTTACTTAACAGAAATTCTCATATTTGATTGAATGGTCTTTCGATAAAGCAAATCATTGGTATATTTTTATTCGTTACGGCATTACAGGTCTTCAGTATTCCAACGGGTACAAATTTAATTGTTTCTTTACTGTTATAAATAGTTTATGGCCAAATTTCATAAGGATCGTTCTAATTTTGATTTAATAGTCAACAATACATAACTCTACTTTGATGATATCTTTCGGTTAATTATTCAGATTTCTACAAATACACTATCGCAATTTATCTTACGGAATTAACATTGAAAAAAGGCAATAACAATAGCCTCAAATGTCCATTTTAGATTTCATGTTTTTTTATTTGTATATGTATATATATATCATGATTCGTCTTGTTCCCGTTCTCGAGATTGTAGATTGCAAATAAAGTATGGGGCTGGTTTAAACATTTTTATGAGTACTGAATCTTCCACTATATAACCTTGGATAGTGGTGTACAAAACGATATAAAAACCAAACTTTTCTAGCGAAAAAAATGTATCAATTATCCGAGAAAGGTTTGTGCCGCCAAACCTTGCTATAATAGGCAGTTTTAGCTTTTTTCTTGTTTTTACAAAGAATTAAAAGACTATCAGAACTGAAATGGCAGTTTTCAAAGATAGGTGAGTTCCAATTAAAATCATAAGCACAAAACAACTTTGATTGTGAGTCTTCTGAGTTTATAGATTGAAAAACGCAAAATAAGGAATTGTGTTAAAACAGACTTTGAGTTCCTTCAAGAATAATATTTTTACAAAGGGTGGTTATGCTTAATGGATGATAAAACTTAACTTTTAACAAAATACCATGGGCGGATTCAAAAAAATTTTTAAAGCATGTTTTTGCTGTTCGTGTTCAGCCATTATGGTCAGTATTTCAATTTTCTCTGATTTTATCCATTTCAAAGCATTATTTCCTTTTACCAACTGACCCCCACTTGTTTTCTTGATTTTATTACACACACTGAAAAGTTTTAAAGATATTCTTGTTATTTATTCTTGAGTATTAATGTACAGAACCTACTGAGGGAAAATCTTGGAAAAACCAAGAGAAATCCTTTCCCAGCAAAAATTTTCAAATGCTAATATTTAAAAAACGAGCACACCGACCTATCAATTTTGTCTGCCTATTTTGTTCAAATGTGAAAGATCTTAAATGCAATTATAAGCTTTTGATAATATTTGTATTTTTAATGTCAGCAGCGAACATCATTTAAATGTGGCATTACTTTGTTACTTCTTAATCCAAACATTTATATATAGCTCAAGACAATTTCATGAACGAACATTGGTCTTTTGAACCATGTAAAGTACAGTGAGGTAAAGAAAGAATAAGCGCCGTCAAATCACGTTATTGGTCCAAAAAGTCGACTGAAAAGAAGTTGATATTTATTATTCTATACCGTTAGAAAAAGGTCTATAAAAAGGAAATCCAAAATGTTTTTAATCTATCTGGTTCAACAACGATCACACATCACTAAAAAATTGCTTGAAATGTGAAAATACAAAGAAATTACTTAATTGATACAAAATGTAATACAGTTTGGTCGATTTTGATATAGATACCACAAAAACATTCTAACCAAACTTTGCACTATTAAATATTTATCACGTACTAATATTTAGTTTTCAGTGTAGTGTTGTGTGTTCTATGTTGGTCTTTCGTTTCATTTTGTTGGCCATGGTCTTGTCTGTCTTCCGACTTAACGATTTCTGCCTGCCCTTTTTGGTATCTTCGAATTCCTTTTATAAACACATATTTTATCCAAAATTTTGCAGTGACTGTAAACCATGGAAAACAACATATACATTATTTTTTAAGGAGTAACACAGCTAAAACAAGAACAAACTGGAATAAATATGGTCTTAGGGTGAAAAAGTGAGCCAGAAAAATTTTCTTTAACTAAGTTTAAAATGACACATTATTAATGATACATTTTTTTATTTAAATAAATATGAACGTACACGCTTGCCGTAAATGTTATTAATAAACAAACTGCAACCATCTTCCTGTTTTTCCTTGTCCTTTTTATTATTTTCATTTTTTATAGTGGACCAAAGAAAATGACCGGTTTGAAGGGGTGGCCGGTTTGTTGAAATATGCAACTCAGAGTCGAGTTATTTACCCTTGATTTTAGCTATTTATATTTTTCAGATTTTGTTTGTAACCAGTACATTGATAAGTTGTGTGATTGTATTTTTGATGCTGTATTTATTTAATATGAAATAAAAAGATTACAATAGCTGATTTTTATTTATTTATTTATTTTAATTTTACAGATATACATAACAATATTCAGTAAGTCAAAACAATATTGCAATGCGTGTATTAAGCACTAATTATTGAAAATAGTTCAAATACGTTATACATTGTACATAACATAAAACATTAGTTATCAAGCACTAATAAACATGAACATTGAAAGCAATGAATTTAATAAAGTTATTAAAAAAAACCGGTCAAGTGATGAGTGCTGCTTCTGACATCTCTTCTTGACAATAAGTGCTTCTAAGTCTGTTATCATTGACTGAGTGGTGGGTATAACGGAAGCCACTGAAGTTTTAGAGTGAATCTTTCTAAGTTCTGAAAGTGTTTCTTCTATTGAGAGTTTTGGTTGTTCAGGCTGAGGAATCTCTGTTGTGTTGTCATCATCGTCTTCACTATCAGCTGTTTAATCTTGCTGGTAACTGCTGATAAGTTGCATATCCCAGTCATCTGAATTATCTTCAGTTGGAAGAGAGTTGTCGAAGCATGGGTCCATGTGAACAGACAGGTTCAACTGTTTGGCTAGCTCACTGAGTGGAACGTCATCATCAGCATCGTTGTCATCATCTTCTGTTGGTGTGTCTGATATTGAAAAACCTGCCGATTGAAAGCATTTCTGAATGGTTGAGTCTTGAGTGTTGTTCCAAGCTCTGGATACCCAGTGAATGGCATTAAGTACAGTTAGTTCTTTGCAGAGTTTAGCTGCTGTCTGAGTTCGGTCTATCTTGGTAAGAAGTGATGATATCATCAGTTTACGGTAACGTGCTTTAAAAGCTCTGATGATGCCTTGATCTAGATGTTGTAGTACTGAAGTTGTGTTTGCCGGTAGGAACTTGAGTTCAATGTTACTGAATTTGAGTTCATGCGAGTGTGATGCTGCATTATCTAAAAACATGTGTACATGTGTCGGCGTTGTCATTTCATAGTGGTGTT